>NJDC01000348.1:87707-139579 GCA_002245475.1 Calephelis virginiensis | reverse complement strand
CAGTTTGGCCCTCGTAATTAAAATTGATATAAAATTTGATGCAAATTTTTACTTGACTAATGGCAAAATACTAACGTATAGGCCAAAACCTAAAGAAAAAAAGAAAATATAAAAAAACATCTAGATCAAGTTCATTTTCAAACAAAATGTGCATCAGTTCATCTGTTAAAAAATATGATGCCACATACAGACAAGTCGAACTTATAACTTTTTTCCGTAACAGAAACAATAATATACGATAACCACATTTAAAATTTTTTAACCTTTATTTACAACTCGTAATTGGGTCATAACAAATACTTTGAAAAAAAAAAGATTTAAGTATGGATTTCCGCAAAGTAACGCCTTCTTCTATCAATTTACTTTGAAACTAAATTAACCAGTCCTTTTGATTTTAATTGTTTTATTCATATTTTTCAGTTTTATGTTGTGCATTGCTTTGAAAACAAACATTATGATCAACGGAATATCATTTGTGGATGTGACATTTGCAGCAACTTATTGAAAGAATCTTTGGAAACAAATAACCATTGGTTGAATATTCAGCCGTCATTTGACTATATTGAAACATTCAACAGACCTTATGCAGTTGATCAACAATTAGTCATATTATTTTCTGATGATATAGATTTTATGGACTTAATGGTACTTCTTAATGCAATGGAAGGAAATTTCTTTGAAGATTTGTTTAACGTACCATATCCATTACTTGGTCAATACGATAATAATTGTAACTGTGATTTTGCAACTTATGGAGTTTGTCAATGTACAGGAAACGATTATAAACCTTATTGTCCGTATTGTGATTACGTCAATTGTGGAGGTAATTGCGAAATATGTCATGGGTATTGTGAATGTATTATAAAAGATATATTAATTTACTGAAATTTTATCTCACAAAGCACAAATACATAAGAGGATATATATACGATTTCTTATCCATTTTTGTTCGAAATAGTTAATACAAATTAATGCTAAGTCTTGTTCTTGAATATATTGAAAAATTAAAAAAAAAATAACCAGAAGAATATCTAAACAAATTATATGTGTAGTTTCGCAAGTGTGAACGCAAGCTTAAGTTCTTAAACTGTTCACTAATTCATACGAAAACACTTGTGAAATAAAAAAAAAAATGTTCAATTTGTATCATTTGGATAGGTTTTAAAAATGAAAAAAAATGAAACAGTATTTTTGTTTAAGGTTTTTAATTCAATTTTGAAAATAAATCTTTTAAAATGTTATGTCTTCTTATTTTCCACTACCTATGAGTGTTTTTGCATATGATTGTTATCTATGAGTGAGCTCCTCACTTGTGTTTTTAAAATTTATTGCCCTGCAGTTCAGTTTTAGTCTTCCAACTCTTTAGATTGTCTAACAGAATTTGATCCTTCTGTATTTCGCTCCTACATTTTTTCCGTTGTTTGCTATTTTAATATACTTAGTTTTACATTTCCGACTTCAATACACTTTTGTTTTGTTTATTTTTTAATTTAATCTTTCTGCATTTCTCTCCTGAATTTATACGTTTTTTGTCATATACTTAAGTGTGCTTTGAATTTCTAATTTTAATATAAATTTGCTTTTTTTTGTAAATTTTATTTTTCCTGAAACATATCAAGCTTATTTTTCATTAAGCTACAAAAAAAGATATTGTAATTCACAATTTATACTAAAGCAATATTTCTGGAAACATTTGTATTTGAGCCAGAGGACCTGTGACACATACACTTCATTAATCTATCCTATATAAAAAATGTGACGTATACATATCTTAAATTACGTGTCAAAAATAATGGTGAAGTTTTCACGTTAGATGTCTCTAACAATCGCGAAACGAAAACCATAGATTATAACCATATATTAAGCAATTTATAGGACAATGAATTAAATAGGAACCGACAGGACCATCTCTTGTTGGTCTAGAGTTAATTACTGATTAATGTTCATGAAAAATTACTTAGGCGATTTGACGTTTATATAAATTTATAAAAAAAATTAAAAATATGTTAATTTACAAGTTTACAGTTAGTCTTGCAATTATTTTATAGCAAACTAGCGGCCCGCCCCGGCTTCGCACGCTTATGAAATGTAAACATTCCTCTTCAATCACTTTATCTATTAAAAACCGCGTCAAAATCAGATGCGTAGTTTTAAGGATTTAAGCATACAAAGGGGCATAGGGACGGAGGAAGCGACTTTGTTTTATACTATGTAGTAAAGTAGCATTTTCTTTAGTCACAAGAGGGCGTTCGTGTTTAATCATCCTAAAATAGGCCAGTAACTATCTTAAGTAAGCAGAATGAATGTTATTTGTAAAGAAATTCAAAAACTTCTCACGTTTTTGAATACTTTTCGGAACTAATAAGGACTGGTTCAAAATAAATCATAGCTAGCAACACATTTACTTAATGCAGCACTGTGTTATGTGTATTAATACTTTTATCACCAACATGTGTTATTGAAACCTTTTTTTTTAGTTCAGTTATTAATCAAAAGAAAGCATTTTGAAAAAGCATTGTGTCTTTTTAAGTTGTGGTTTGTAACATAGCGAACAAGGAGGCAGTTCTCCAGAAGGTAACAACCCCCACCTATTAACCGCATGTTTCTAATGACGTAAATGTTATTAAATAAATAAATGTCCCTGGACAAGTTACACAAATTGAACCTAACTCCAAAGTAAGCAAATTATGTGCTTGTGTTATGGGTGTTAGTCAACGATACTAATACATATAAATACTTAAATATATACCAGAATATATTAAATAAACACCCAGTACACCCACCCACCCATATTGGTTCGTCGCTATCTTATGGGACCTTAGTCCAAGTTTGCAAATCTACCTACTTTCCAAGACGCAATACCACAGTGGTCAGCAAAGACGTTATGGCGACAGGAACTACAGCACTATTCTTTTCCACCTGAGTTATGACAGACTGCACTACTGGAATTGTTCAGTAATCTAAATAACAAGTTTTACGATGACAGGCCATGAGGTCGTCACATAACTACACTGATAATATTAAACAAATAAACAGGACAAGTTACACAAATTGACACAAAAGTAAGTAAATCATATGCTTGTGTTATGGGTCTTTAGTATACGATTCAAAAATATAGAAATACTTAGATATATACCAGAATAAATTTAACAAGCACCAAGACTCGGATTTGCAGGCATTTAAATGTTTACAACACAATGCCCCCGTCGGGAATCAAACCCAAACCTTACAGTTGGTCGGTGGAGGCGTATGAGCTAGCCTCTTAAACAAGCCGGCAGTCGAATTATAACTTAATTGACAAATTGTATCAAAATTGAAAAAACTATATAAAAAGTTTTAAAACAACTTTGACAAGACCTAAGTAACTTCTGTTAACTTAAGTAAGTAACTTTTGATACGAACAAGCTATTTACAAAACTGCCGAAACTCTGTAGGACTGAAAGAAGTTTCTAAGTTATGATGGATGTTTCAAGTTTGCAATATATATCTATTTATATCATATAGGCAAAGGCATAAATATACATAAAATTAATAATCCTATTAATGTTAGAAATAAAATATCTGAAAATTAATATGAATAAATTATTATTCTTGATAAAATTATACTTATTGTTTATAGCAAACAAGCGTACGGATTTCCTGATGGTAAGAAATTTACGCCGCCTAGAGACAAAAAGGTGATAATGGTGCATTGTCAACCTTAGGGCGGGATGTTAGGTCTCAAGCAAAAGTAAGTTTACCGGCTACCTTATCCTCTGAACCGGAACACGTTAACGGCAAGCACTGACGTTATGGCGGCAGGAATAGGTAAAGCGGTGGTACCAATCCGGGCAAGTCGCTGCGAAACTTTACCACCTAGTAGGATGTGACGGTGTCGGTGACGGTAAGCCTATGCTCGCCATTTACGAGCTGCCTGGCAAGGAAGGCAGATGGTCTATTCTACAAAAGAGCCCGGACCAACACGGGGAAGTTGGAATTAAAATTATTAATCGTAATGAAAGTGGGTGATTTATGAAAGTTATAAAAACTGAAAAAAAGTATCTTCACGCCCATATCCCCGAAGAGAGAGGCAGAGGCACAACCAGGGCAACCACGACTAGCCGAAGAAACTAAGTCCAACAATGTGATAGGTGGCAAGCCTATCGCCAACCGGGCACATATCCAATCCCGGGCAACATTTTTTTTAATTAGAAAATTGGAAAAAACCAAGTTTTTTTGTTGCCCGACCCGGGATCTCATGCAGTCAAGTCCAATACCTGAACCGCTGGACCACAGAGGCGATAACATATAAATATATAAATATAAAAATAATTTTAGAGTTTCAAAGAATAGTTTAAAAATACATTTAGGTAGTTTTAGCCAAGGTGTGAATAAAAAAATACAGGTTGCACTCCGGGAGTGCCAGCGGAAGTGAAAACTTGAATATTAAAGATGTGAATTTTTATATTTTGGAATGCTTAGGGAATAACTTTGCACGAATTGCTTTGATTATCAGTATGAAAGTACTAACATTTACACAAATATTATTTTCATATCAATAACCTGCGTTTGGCTTTACAAAAACCCGCTAAAGTAAGACCACGTGACGGCTAGGAGCGTCGTCATATTATCTGTATAACGAACTTTGCTCGTCTACTTATACATAAAGCTTATTTTCAAGATGGAACAAATAGAGCAATGTCTGTTGATATTATAAGTATTTGCTATGATGTAGTCTTGTGAGAATGTAATGGTAGGTATATTGCGGCGTAATATCCATTGCGAATCCTATACTCTTCGGAAATATCTAAGCAATACAAAAACAGCAATGAATCTACGTTTTAGTTTAGATCTCGCACGGTCTTATTCGCGCATGCGCTCTGCGCCATCTTACGATCTGACGCGAGTTAAAAAGTTTTTAGCCATTCCAAAAAAGGGCGCAATGCCGCTAAAGAAGTTTTCACTTCAAAAACATTCCCATAGTCCAACGATATAACAAAATTTATCACTAACATTAGCGCTTGTAATTTACAGCTACTAACAATTTGTATGGATGGATGGTAGAGTACAATGGACCGCCTCGTTGGTCGAGTGGCTAGCGTACACGCCTAACTACTGCGACTAACCGCGAGGCTCGGGTTCGATTCCCGACGGGGGCAGGCATTTGTGTGATGGACATTTAGATGTCTGCATTTCTGAGTCTGTTTGTTTATTAAATTTATTCTGGTATCTATTGAAGTATTTCTATGTATTAGAATCGTTGACTAACACCCATAACTCAAGCATATAATTTGCTTACTTTGGGGTTAGATTCAATTTGTGTAACTTGTCTAGAGACATTTATTTATTGATTAAAGCGTCGTTTTTTTTTTCATTTTTACTGATATTTTTCCGGTTTTTCTTTTCATAAGAATTTTATACTTTAACTAACACAACAAAAAAACAATTAGCAAAATTGGTCCATCCGTTCAGGCGTGATGCAATGACCATGCGATACGGGGATTCCTTTTTATTTATTAGCGGCCCGCCCCGGCTTCGCACAGTTATGAAATATACATAAGAACCTTCCTCTTTAATCACTTTATCTAGTAAAAAACTGCATCAAAATCCGTTGCGTAGTTTTAAAGATTGAAGCATACAAAGGGACATAGGGACAGAGAAAGCAACTTTGTTTTATACTATGTAGTGATGTTTTCCAATTTTCTAATAAAAAAATGTTGGTTCGGATTGGAAATGTACTCGGTTGGCGATAGGCTTGCCACCTATCACATTGTGGGACTTAGTGTCTTCGGCTAGTCGTGGGTGCCTTGGTTGTACCTCTGCCTACCTCTTCGGGGATATGGGCGTGAAGAAACTTTAGTAATGATTTAAATCAAATGAGAAAACGTAATATTAGATTGAAAACCAAAATTCATTTTAGGACGTTATTTTTTAAGTGGATATCTTGTTAGATAGTTTACACTGTCTAAAAATTTGAACACCTGTTTTCGAAGGACATCCAAATGTATCAAAACGTTACTTTTTCCGTTTTTAGCATTTGTAATAACACTTTTTTTGTTTTCGCGTGTTGATGTTTTGATGATATAACATGCAACAGAAGAATCTGGTCAATCTATCTGATTAATATTGAACTAGCGGCCCGTCCCGGCTTCGTACGGTTATGCCATATACATATAAACCTTCCCCTTCAATCACTCTATCTATTAAAAAAACCGCATCAAAATTCCGCATAATTATATCCAATAAAAACCGCATACTTTTAAAAATTTAAGCATACAAAGGGACATAAGGGCAGAGGAAGCGACTTTGTTTTATACTATGTAGTGATAAATATTGTACAACTTATAGTAGCTAAAAGCTAAAATAGTTGAATACTCGTAGTTCTAAGTTTTTTTCGTGCAATTATTATTACCAAATTGCCTGATAAAAGTAGAGAGTTGAATAATGGAAAAATAGTGCTATTACAGTGAAATACTAGTGTGGTCATACTAAACAATTACTAAAGATATGCTCGAGTTTTCGTTTGTTGTCCTCAGTTGGTAACTTACCGACGAACAGAGATTTACTATTTAATTAGAGACATTTACAATTCATTTCTAGTTCTCGTCTATCATTTTACAGTGTGTTGCAGGAATTTTAAGAATTGAAAGTAATGTCGAAATAAATAATAGTTGATATATTACGACATTAAAATATTCTACAAATAGTAACTGCTCACGTTAATTAGGATATTTTGTACGTGTAGTATCGAAGATGACAACTGAATTACGAAATGTTTTTTTTAAGTGCTTTTGAATATTTTGTGCCAACTGAATTAGAATTATTACAAAAATGGGAGCAAGAAGCGATATCACATGCATATTTGTTTTGCTCTTGACGCTTGAGGTAAGATTTAATTGCTATTTGATTGCAGTGTTTGTGTTATCATCGATATGATATTTTTTATCAGCGTTGACAAAGATCTATTGTCACATGTATTACACTTATTTCCAAAGATTTAAACTAGGTACCAAAAGCAGGTTATCAGGTTTAAGTTTTTTGATAGGTTGTTAAAAAAAGAAGCGACCAATTTAAATTTGTTAGATATTTATATAAAAGTTAATATAATTAAAAACATGCAGGAAGAATGTCTTATAAATATCTCTTAAAATCTTATGTGTATAAAATATCTTAGAAGGAAATTTAACGTATTTACACACCCCACCCACACAAAAAATAGAGATACTGGAGAATTATATGCAATTTTATTAGAAATTGTATTCTTTATTTGTTTATTTTATTAAATTGAGTTTACCAGTAGGTAATACGTATAGGTATCTACTATTAACATAAATTTCGAGTGTATCAAACTTTTATAATTAACAGTTACAATGCCTTAAAATATTAACATAATCTTTTACACATAAGATGATCCTTTCAGTCTTAAATAAATTTCGTTTTTGAGAACATTTCACATAACTTTTACATTTCATCAACCTATATCAAAATGTTAGAGGCTTATGCAAGAATTTATAGATATTTAAAAATAATTGTGGTCAATCAGGAGACAGGACATACAACTCACTTAATTAGGTAAAATACTATGTATTAAATGTATTAAATGCCAGTCATTGGCCTTGATTTTTTACTTTGATGTTAGAAAATTTAGAACAAGGTGCAGGCGATAGCTGATACTGTGTATAATTTTAACGTATATACTTTTTCTTCTGTACTTGGATAGCTTTATATTCAGATTACTTTTTAACTTAAAGGTATTACGTGTATTTAAATAACCTCAGTTGGGATGAAATTCCCAATTTTTGAAACAACTGTCGTAATTATACATTACGTTAATAAAACTTTATATTCCTCTCTGACTCAATTAAGAGTTCAGTTTGCTACTTCGCGAACTAAACCCGTAAATATGAGGAGATAGAAAAATGAACAACTAATATTTTATAATCAATATTCCTTCTTTTTCAGGCAATCTTCTGTCTGGAAATACCAACCAATGTACGAACACGAAGAAAAGACAAGTCATCCCGCAATAAATCTAAATCTGGTATAAAACAAAACTTGGAACTAGACAGTCCTGCGGTTTTAGACTTTCCAGATGTTACATACCCAACATCTATTTTTGAAGCTAATGAACCTTATTTTTATAAGTCTACATATGATGATGTTCTTGCACCATTTCCTCAAGATGTTCAAGCGTCATATAAATCATTATCATCTAACATGAAAAAGAATATTAATAAAGTTCCTAGAACAGTTTATGAACCTAAAAAGGATAAAGTTGTTTCAAACATTGTTCCTCCGTCGAATGATATAGAAGAGCACTCCCACATTCAAAAAAAGGAAGATAAGATACAATCGATTGAAACTCAAACTGGTCTATCTCTAAGTGATTCAAATGAAACTATACAAAATGTCATAATACCCAAAGACACAGTATTTTTTGATATAGTTTATAAAAATGGATCTAGCATTGAAAATCCTATTATAGAATTAGTACCACCATCTGTTCCTGTTAGGCTAAAAATAAATATAGAAATATGTAAAGATGAAGAAGAATGTTGCAATGAATCCATGATACATTTAGAAGGAAATGATACTATACATATCATTGAAGTCGAATTTGTGGAAATCGCAAATCACAACATTTCTGATATCGAACCTGTTGTTGACGATCATATAACTGTACTCGATGAAATTAACGACGATGATTTTGTAAACGCATTATCAATATTACTTTTAGATTCACTGAATAATAAGCCTATTGAAGTACCATTACCAGACATACTTGAAATAGAAAATAGTATGAACCTAAATTTTCCTACGTCTGATATTGTTAAAGAAATGAATGAAACAGAGGAGTTAGTTACTCTTTGGACTTTAGAATTAGAAGGTTTACCTTTGAGCTTAGCGCTTAGTGAAGAACTATTTTTAATTGAGGAACTGGAAACCAACATTGAAAAAAATGATTGTGACAATCAATCAACTAATTCAACTTTGGCTGAAGAAAATTTTCAGTTGGATGAAGAAACTGACAAATTAAATAAAGAAAACATTTGAACATTTTTTTCTATCAATGCAGAAAGTAAATTTACATTTTGTGTTTTTGTGAAAACATTTTATGAGTAACCATGATATAGGTACCGTACTTGAAATGGTATTACTGCAACTGAATATGTTTTTTGTATCAATGCGGAAAGTAAATTTACATTTTGTGAATAAAATGAGTACCGTATCCAGTACCTAGATGACGTAGAAAGTTTTTAATATGAAACAGTCTGTTAACAACGTTAAAACAGATTAACAATTATAAACAATTCTGCAATAATTATTAGTGTAAAAATAACTACTGACCGCAGAACAATAAAAAGTATGAATACCACTTGACATTCTAATCTGTAAACAAATATGTTTTAAGGGCGTATATAAATTATTAAAAATAGGTTTAAGAAATTATATAATTCAATAATACGCTTAGTTATTTTGACATTTTCGCAAATTTACCTGTTAGTGTCTTACCTTTTATTGGTTTTTTTATAGTATGCATTGGATATAAAATAACCGAGTATCTTTGATGGCAAGAATATGACACAAAATAGATAGGTAACTAGTGTATTGCCAACCCATTGTTTCTAACATTTGTTCTCTTAAGTAAAAATGTTTACCAGCCACTCTACTATGGAAACTAAAACAGGAACATAATATTATTTATTGTGGTAATATTTTTAAGGCACAAGCTTTTCATATAAAAATATTGACAAATATTTAAATAATATTTATAAACACTAAATATACCTAATCGATTTTATAACCTATCCGTCACTGTCGTGTTCCGGTTTGAATGGTAAGGTTGCACTATTACATTAGTGTACATTTCTATATTGTCTATTTCTTTAACACCATAAATCTCTCTGTCTGTTTTTCTTCCAAATTTATAAAAAAAACTATCGGCCCGCCCCTGCTTTGCACGGGTATAAGACATATACATATAAACCTTCCTCTTCAATAACTCTATCTATTAAAAAACCGCATCAAAATCCGTTGCGTTGTTTTAAAGATTTAAGCATACAAAAGGACATAGGGACAGTGGAAGCGACTTTGTTTTGTACTAGGTATGTAGTGATTAGCAACCCTCGTTAAAACATAATCGAATTTCGATTTCATTTAGCAATAAAAGTATGAAATTTTCGTCAGCAACGAAATCGAAACTCTATCAAGCGCGCTCATTGAGAAATATTGGAGAAGTTATCAGTTTGTAATAATATGATAAAACTGAAATATTTAGGCAATGAATATCACGTTTCGTGTATTGGAAATACAATTTATTATATAATGCGATAAAATAAAATTGTTTGATCACAGCATGGGTTTAAGGGATCGAGTAGCGTTGCCTATTACTGTAACTTTTTTATCACTGGTAAGATTTTTTTGATTATTTTATTTTTTTCGCTGTGGTCTAGCGATTTGGCGTCGGACTTAACTTCATGATCCTCGGTTCCGATAAAAAAACTAGAAAAATGCGTATTTTCAATTTTCTAATGAAAACAAATAATGGTTTGAATATGTGCCCGGTTGGTGATAGGACTACCTACCACATTGTGGGAGTACTAAGTCTTTGGCTAATAGTGGGTGCCCTGGTTGTGCCTATGCCTACCGCTTCTGGGATATGGGAGTAAAGAAACTTTTTATATTTAAGGAGTTAACTGGACAGCTATACAATTATTTTCTTAGTTGCTTTTGATTTCCAGACATTTGTGTATTGGACTTTTTTTTTATTTGATAAATTACAAAATATTTTAATTATTCCCACAAATTTTTCACATTTTGGTGTGCAAATATTTTAATAGTTGTAAAAAATATAAATATTCACAAATAAGCAATGTATTAAAAATATTTTGCGTTATGATTAAGTTTTACAATGTTTACCGTAAACTATCATTTATATTTGACCAACATGTTGGCCCAGCGTATTGGGTCCAGATATAGGGATCCATTGGTGGTGATCCCACATTCCAACTCTCCACCTGCCATAAGTAGGTCACGACACATTTAGTATATTAGGTAAATCGACCACTATATTTTTGATGCAACCAAATAGAATACAAAAAATGAAGATACTTTTGTTAAACTCCTGTAAAAAATTCCGCTTACGTTCTGACGTTCGACTTAATAAATACCTACTAGTGGTAAAAAAAAAATTCAACTAGATGGTAGAGTTTCGCAGCGACTCACGCGGATTGGTACCACCGCCTTACCTATTCCTGCCGCCATAACGTCATCAAGTGTTCCGGTTTAGAGGGTAAGGTAGCCGGTAAACTTATTTTGCTCGAGGCCTAACATCCCGGCCTCAGGTTGGCAATGCACCATTACCACCTATGGTGTCTTAAGGCGGCGTGAATTTCTTAGCACCAGGAAATCCGTCTGCTTGTTTGCCTTCCGATATCATAAAAACGTTATTTCTTTATAATCGCATACCTCGTAATCGTGTGCTTTATAATTTTCCAGCTTCAGTCAAATGGACTGAAATCTTTTCAATTTAAATAAACTTTTTTCACTTGTGATAGAGTGCTATGCATTAATTTGGAGGGTTAGGGATCCATCGCCTTACTTATTAATAAAAACTAGTGTTCGCCTATTGGTCGAAATTCGACCATAATAAATTTTGAAATAACTTGTTGATAAGAACGCCATCTTCATTTTTTAAGACCAACTACTTTGTTTCCAAACTGTATGGTGCGCCATCTGTGATCCTCTATAGTTATCATCAAAATATTTGTGTGTGTCAAATGCATGGTAGTGTGGGTAATGTTATATTTATTGATTTAATATAGTGATACTTTATAAGCATTATTATTGAAAAATATTAGCGTTCTGCACTTCTCCTACACATAAGCTATAAGTGTGCCAAATTTTATGCTCCTCCGTCAGCGCATTTTTCGTAAAAAAGGGTCCAATGTTTTTGCTTAACGTATATATAGATAACGTTTGTATATATAGATAAATAAAAGTGTCACAGATAATGTCACACTTTTATTAATATGCAAGCTTCGTCTGTCTGTAGGTCAGTCATTTTACCCCCATAATATTAACAACTACAACGTCGAATCTAGGTTGATCTGCGAACTGCTTTACGATTGTTAGACGGAAATAAAAAATACGAATATAGAATAGGCGCTCGTCATGAAAATGAAATGAGTGAAATAAAAAAAAAAATTTTCATTAAACCTATTGACAATTTTGAAAGGAACGGCAAAATTTTATTATAAGAAAGTTAAAGCTTAAACGATAGTTTGTTTTAAATGTGATTGCCAAATTTCAGTAATTACTTTACAAACATTTATTTAAAATAGTCCGCAAAAATACTTCACTCGTTGTTACGCGTGTACAAGCCATGACGTCACAAGCCTGCTCACGTGATAGCCGTCAGTAGGAACCTGTTCAATTGCTTACTACGCTATATCCACGCATCTTGTATTTTGCATCCGTGAAAAATATATTTTGCATTTCTTTTAATTTTTAATTACTTCATACTCGTAGATCGCCAATATTATCGATTCCGAACCATCTCTCAAAATTTATCTGGTCAAAAAACGTAAACGTAACGTAAAAACGTACATGTGGCATATGTATAGATACTTCAAAACTATTTTTTCTAAAAATCAATAGTTTGATAGCTATACACTTCCAAAGTGGAAAAAGTAGAAGCTAAAAAAGCAAAAAAAGTTATTTAAACAAATACCTACCATAAGAGAGTTATTTATTGCTAGCAACAAATAATATAGGTAATTTCAATGCACTTATATATATTTGACTGCTATTCTCAAAACCGTCTCGCATTTAGCAAATTTTTGTTCAAGTTAGATGACGTGCTTTATGCCTTACCCTGATTTCATGACAACAATTTGTAGTCCACTTAATAGTGTTCAGTTTATAGCTGCACAATCGAATCAAATTTGTACAGTAGCAGTAGTAGCAGTATCTTCACGCCCGTATCTCTGAAGAGGTAGGCAGAGGTACAACCAGAACATCCGCGACTAGTTGTAGACACTAAGAGTCCCAAAATGTGTTAGGTGGCAAATACATTACCAACCAGACACTTATCTAATCACGGGCAAAGTTGTTTCTATAAGACCATCGAAAATAACTATTTTTTTGTTTCCTGACCCGGGTTCATAAAGGCAAGTGCAACACCGAACTAATGGAATACCGTCGTGTATGAAATATTCTAAAATCGTTCGAATTCTTAGTTGCAGTTTTTTTTTCTCTGATGTTGATAACCTGTAACTTTATATGAGCATACAGTTATAAAAAAAACAGAATTTTTATAACTTTATTAAAAGTTCGGACTGTTTTCGTAATTCGACGTTCCTGGATTCAGTACAAAAATAAATTTGTAATTTTGTAGACCAGGCTTTTTTTCTTAAAAAGCAATATTTGTTACATTTGTTTGCCTGGCTGGAAAGTAATATTTTTTATTTTTTGGCCACAAATACTATAGATAAATTTTTACTGACAGTTTATTTCATTTTAGTTTACCCTTTAGAGTAAAATCAATTTATCCCAATAACATTATAAATGCGAAAGTTTATGAGTATGCATGTATGGATGTTTGTTATTCTTTCACGCTCGAATGACTAAGCAGATTTATCTGAAATTTGAAACACAGACAGATTGTGACCTGCTCTAACATATAGGCTACTTTCAATTCCGGTGGCACAACGGGTTCCTAAGAAAACGCGGATGAAGCCGCAGGCAACAGATACTTTAGCATCAAATTTATATGCATAAAAATCTCGGAAAAAAAATATCAGTCAATTTGGTTGGTAGACAGAACAACGTTTGCCTGGTATGATTCTTTAACTATAGATTTAAAAGAAAATTTAGAGATTTTTTATTTTAATTACAGATTTATTGTGTTTTGGGCGTTCCATGTTTATTTACGAATAAAGAGGATTTATTTTACGATATAATTTCACCTTCCGAAAAAGACAGCGATGACGATGATGATGACGATTTTTTTCCCCCTGAAAAGGAGAATGAAGTTTCATCAATGGAAGAAAAATATTATGATTTAATTACATCGATAGAGGAAAAGAGTGAAAATATTATTTCGGACATGAAAGAAGACATTGAAACATTATCACAAACAGAAAAAAGTGACAAGGACTTAATTTTAGTTGATAAAGAACCAAACGAGGAATTACTTTCACAAATGGCAAATAAAACTGAAGAATCGTTGTCATCTAGTGAAAAAAAAAGTGACGACAAATGTTTGTCCTTGGAAATAAAGAGTGATAAAATAACGAATTCCCAAAAGCCAAAAGAAAAAAAGATTGTTAAAGATTGTTCTTACAAAAAAGACAAATATAAATGTCATAAAAATAAATGTCAACTAAGAGTTAAAAAGGCAGGAGTACAAGAACCTATAACGCAACAATCTCAGCGTCAAAATTTGTACAACATTGATGAAAAGTTATTACTCAAAGCATTTAATTTTCCTGAAACGGAGTACGCTCCCAGTTTTTATCCCGATAAGTTTAACTTTGTTGACGAAATGCCATTTGCACAAATGCCAAAAAATAATGGATATAAAGTTGCCAACAATGGATTGCAACAATGTTCATTTTTACCGACTATAGCAAATGTTTTTGATTTTCCTGAAGTTACGTATCCTACTCAAATAATAGACATCCAAAAGCCTTATTGGAACTCACAAATACAAGCGTTTGATCATTTATGTTATAATGATCAAATGAAAATGCCTATCGGGAAAAACAAAAATCAGAAAACGAAGATGAATTCATATAAAAACAATAAAACTTTCAGCAAAATTTCAAAAAATAAATCTCAAGTTACAAAACAATTCAATGGAAGCAAAAATGACAAGCATATTTCAAATATTCCACAAATGACATATTGTAATGTAACCAATTGTTTCTTAGTAAATTTAACTACGACTTCTAGTTATGCGAATAACAGTAAAAATGATGTTAATTCATCAAAAACTAACACTGAAAACGATTCAAAATCTAAAAATTTTACATTACTTGATAGCGCTGACCAATTCACTAAAAAGGTTTCTGCCAGTGATGCCTCTAATTGCAACTATCCATATAATAATTACTTCTCTGTTCCAGATAACAATCTTATAAGCACTTTACCCATAGGAAATGAAATCTTAATATCGACAATACCCATATGTGAACCTAATACGAACATCATCGAAGAATTATGTCCAAAAGAAACAGAAAATGTTACGAATTATTTTGAAAATAAGGACGCTAATGATAACGTAATTAAAAAAGACTTTTTCGTAGATTTAGATGAAGAATTTACTACAGATGCACCGTATTTTGATGATACAATTGTCAACAGTTTAACGAGTACGCCAGCCCCAGCTCCTGGATATATAGACTTGTTTGAGAATTCATATGAGTCTTTCAAACCACCAGAAGTAGTCGATGAACTAACCGACTATTTTATAGTAGTCTAAACTACAATCTACATCACAGACGAAGTTTTAAACTATAATTTGACGAAAACTATTAATGACAAACCTAAAGCAAACAATTTTGTGCTTGGTATTTTTTTTACAATTAGAAGAAAATTACTATGATTTTAAAATTACTGATTTGATCAATTTTAATTGCATGCTCTATTTTCTGACAAATTTTGGAAAAAGCAAACAATTTGCGGTTGGAGTTTTTTTATAATTGGAAGAAAATTACTATAATTTTGAAATTACTGTTTATGTAAATTTCATTTGTATGCACTATTTTCTGACAAGTTTTGGAAAACTTAAAACGACATCAAAAATTTGAATTGAAAGAATTTAGATTTTGTCAAAAAAGAACTAAGTACTTAACTTCATTATAAGCAAATTCGGAGTGAATTTATTATACCTAAGCAATGTATTTATTTTTAGCATTAAATAATTTAGTTATATTTTTTAAGTACACACAATGTAATTAAACATATTTTAAGTATTTACAACAGATTTTTTACTACCCATCCTTAGATTGAGAGGCCTCATGCGAATTCCAATTTACCTGATCACTTTCACTCTTAGCCGGAATACAAGAAAAAACAGCACTGACGTTATATCGGCGGGATTTCATTAGGTGGTATGGGTAGGGGTAGTTGTAGCAAAAATTTACCACCTAGCTATGAATATATAGTTAGTGTAATTCTTACCTTTTGGTCGCACCTTATAAGCTTTCTGCCAAGTAGTCATTTGGCCTACATTATTCAAGAAGTAAGACACAAACACGGAAAAAATAAGGAAAATATATTAGCAAAGGCTACCTCATAAGTTATCCCCAATGCGTGATAAAGAGAGCACCTTCAACGTAATACTAACAACATCATATCCTATTTCCTATTAATATGAAAAATGCTAAAGTTTGTATGTCTGTTTGTTACTCCTTCACGCAAAATCTGCTGAACCGATTGTCATGAAATTTGGCACACACATAGAGGATAACCTGAAAAATGTACCTGTGGGACTATTAGCCACGCGAGCAACAGATAGTATTTATTAAATTGTCTTTTACAGTCAAAGGGATCCAGGGTTTAGGGTTGTTGGCATTATGACTGAACCCTGAGCAGGATTCTAGCTCATAGATTTGGTGCTTGTTGTCTCCGAACCACGAACACAGGTACCCCTGGCTTAATGACTGGATCTTTCCGTCCTTACGAGTGCTAAGATCAGTGGTCAGTGACAATGATCCCTCAAAAGAGATGCTTCTCTGTATGAAGTGCATATTTCAAGCCCATTCTAAGCAATGAAATGCGGATTTTAGAAGAGGCCCACGAGTCACGAGCGGAAGAAAACCCTCGCTTCAGTCGGTAATACTCTGCATACTTTGATGCACTCGACCTACATATTTTTCAATACTTTAATATCTGCAACACGATGCTTCTTGAGAAGCCCAATAACAAGTTATTGCCATTCATAATCTTTGTGATTAAATCTACTGCAAAAACAGGTATAGTAAATGAGTAGTTTAAAAAAACTATTTTACAACTTGTATGATTATTATTGGTCTAGTATGGTAATCATCAAATTAAAATGTTTATTTTTTCGTAAAAAACAGGAAGTTGTCGATTCGACGTGTATGTTTGTTTTTATGTTAGACCACGCATAACTTTCAAAGAGCTATTTCGATATTTTTATTATTTCAATCGCCTCTATGGTCTAGCGGATGTCGGATTTGACTTTTTGAGGTCCCGGCTTTGATCTCCAGGTCGGGCAACAAAAATATTGGAAATATGTATTTTGTAATTTTAAAAAAATACCGTTGTTCCGGATTGCATATGTGTCCGATTGGCGATAGACTTGCCACCTATCACATGGAGATACTTTTTTTTTTACTTTTTTTAATTTCGTAGAGTAAGTAGGTATAGGTACTCAAAGTGGGCTCACAGACATTTTTGACAATTGGTATATCGCGTTTTAGGGTTATGTAGACCAATGACAAAAAACGGATTCCTTATCCATACGACTTATCCGTCTGTCCGTCATTTTTTGCGTTATAGTTTTATTGAAGTGTTTAGTTTTTTTTTTAATTTATCATGTCTATAAATGAAACAGTTTTATAGTGGTTTGTAGTTTTTATTTGCAGTTTTACAAAGACGTTTGAATTTATATTAAAATACAACTTGATTGTGTTAACACATTTGAAATAAAACTTGTTATTTTTGCCTAAGGAAAAAAGGAATTTGGAAAAAGCACAGTGTTTGTAAAAAGTATGTACTTACCTAAAATTATAACTAAAATGTAGGCATTTCAAATAAATAAAATTATGAAATAATGAACAAAAAAAGGAGAAGGAAATAAAAGCTAACGCTATGCTGGGCTATCCAGCTTCCAACAGTACAGTTCAGCTACAATAGTAGGGTTTAAGCCCGGTGAAGTTGTAAAAATCGCGAGGTTGGCGAGGTTGCAAGGGCTGTGGTAGTCATTCAAAAAAAATGTAGGCCTACTCTTGAATCTCGATTTTGTGGAAATTGGAATCGTATTCATTATCGTAATCGTATCGTATGTCAGTTTGCGTACATACTCTTCAACGCAGAACGGATTATTAACATTCAGTTCCAAAAAATCAACAGATCCGAAAAATAATTGTTTGTAAATGAATTAATAATTCGCTAGAACTGTGTTCAAGAGTACCTAAAATGGCATGTCCGATTCTAATTTCCAATTTGCATAAAATCGAGATTCAAGGGTAACCTACGCTTCTTCATGAACAGAAAGTTCTCCAGACGAACCATCACTTAAAGAAATTGTAGTTTTCAATATCACTTTGAACTTTTTCTTTAGAAGGAGTGGTTTCAAGGTTCATAAAACAAATTGTAATAGAATTATATTTGAATTACGAGCTATAAATTGCAAGTCTAAGCTATCGGTTCAGTTGACCAGTTCCACTACTCTCAATACCTAATAAGTATTCAGAACGCAAACGCTTGTATGGTTTCATTTCAACATGGAGGTGCATTTTGTTCCATTTGCCTATTTGTCGAGAACAATTGTTAATGCATTTGTACCTGGAATTATGTGTAATTTATATATTTAACTAGCGGCCCGCACCGGCTTCGCAGGGGTATAAAATATACACATAAACCTTTTAAAAATAAAATAAAAACGTTCCGTAGTTTTTTTTTAAAGATATAAGCATACAATTGACATAGGGACAGAGTAAGCGACTTTGTTTTATACTATGTACTGATACAAAGATCAACATTACAAATGCGAAAGTTTGAATTTTTTTTTGTTTGTTACTCCTTCACGCAGAACTGCAGAACCAATTTTCATGAAATTTGGTCACACATATAGAGAGTATAGTGCTACTATTTAAATTATGTGTTTGGCTTTACACTTTTCACTCTTTTAGTACTTTAAACTTTTATTTTTAAATTGGCTGACCTAATCTAAATTTAAGCGAATTGATTAATTATGTAATAACAACTCTATATATATATAGATAACTTTTTAATACATTCGGATTTCCGACGCTTGACGAATATAGCCGAAGTGCATAATTTAAATAGTACTACTATAACTTTGACTTAGATATAGGATAGTTTTTATCCCGAAAAAATATTCCTGTGGGACCATTAACCACGTGTGTACAGCTAGTGTTTTCTATACAATGATGTTATTCTATAAATTGCGTCAAACTACTGTGACGCATGTACCAAAATTATTTTTTTTATAATCTATGTTCTTGCATAATAGTTGAGATATGTGTTATTCTAGATCTAGTTTTCTCTGTTAAAAAAACTAATATTTTACTTTACGCATTTTTTACACAAAGACAGGAAAACCTGTGTTTTTATTTCACTTTGTACCTATATAAATGTATATAAAATATAGGTAGAAAATATAAAGAAAGCATATTTTAATTTATTTTTATTGATAAAATCAGTTGTGACAGGTAGATACAATCAATGTTGACGAGTGAATTTAAAAGATACTACGCAAAACGCGATTATAATACAGTCGTGTAAAAAAGTCTTTCATAATCGGAACGTAAATGAAACTTTAATATCGGATTGACGTTTAAGTAATTATGTTCGTAAATAAAGACGATTAAGATAAAACATGTCTCGTGTTTAATATATTTAAACATGAGAAATGTTGTTATTGATATTGTTAAATCAAACAATTTAATAAAAAATAATGTTAATAACATCAAACCGTATCAAATATTGTATTTAGAGTAAACTATGTTCAAGTATTTTTTTTGTTTTTACTTTTCAATATCCTTTCTACAGGTATTGTCTGAAACATTCGCTTCTCCCACATATAGCTATTCTTTTCCGATATGACCAAATTTAACTAAATTCAATTTATGTAAGATTAACAAGATAATAAACAAATTTCAACAAATAAACATCTGTGAAAAACGATTTAATGAGGCTATCTAAGCTTTCAAATAAAAATATATATGTTGAATATGTTTTCCTATTAAGTGAAAAATTCCAACGTGATACAAACGAATAAAAGAAAATAATTCAGAATCTCCTTTTTCCGGTTGAAAATTGATTATAAAAAAAAACAACATCTGATTCTTATACAATAACTAGCTGACCCACAGACGCTATTTTGCTATATTTTTATGTAATTTTAGTAAAAAAAATTGGGGTGAGTCACCCTTATCATTAAGGGTTATAAAAAAATAGATGTTAGCCGATTCTCAGACTT
Organism: Calephelis virginiensis; assembly: GCA_002245475.1. Taxonomy (NCBI): domain Eukaryota; kingdom Metazoa; phylum Arthropoda; class Insecta; order Lepidoptera; family Riodinidae; genus Calephelis; species Calephelis virginiensis. Next base: position 119,400 of record NJDC01000348.1, on the reverse strand, counting down.
ACTCAATATGCTCACAAAATTTCATAAGTATCGGTCAACCCGTTTCGGAGTACAGTAACTTACATTGTCACACGTGAAATTTTATATATATGATAAAAAAAAAACTTGAGAGCGTTGTACGCGACTGTACGCAGGTAACCGGTTGCAGTGACACTAGAGACGACCTTGCGAATGCGGCGCGGGCGTTACATCACTACATCTCAACACCATTCAACATATTTAAAACTGTGAATGGAAACTCGCGAGTTTTATAAAACGGTGTGTTTGACGGACAATATCCAGTAAACAACTATTGTGTTTTGTAATAACAATTGAATACGATTGCTATGTTATTTATACATATAAAAGATTGTACACGGGTAAACAAATTAATAACAGAATATATATATTTATTATATTGGAAGGCATAGAAGCAGATGGATTTCCCGATGGTAAGAAATTCAAGCTGCCTAGAGACACCAAAAGTAAAGTGCGTCGTTATCCTGAGGCCCATTATGCATGTTAGGCCTCGAGCAAGCATTCACGTTCTGGCGCCCGAAGGAGATAAGGTTCATATTAATAATAATATAATAAATGCAAAAGTCTATGTGTATGTCTGCTCTTTATGTTTTCGCGAAGAAACCGCTAAAATGATTTTGATGTAATTGGATATGCACATAGCTGAAGACCCGGGTTCAAATACAGGTTACTTTTTACAAAATCATATCCGAAAGGGCAGTAATATGGGATGAATGTTTGTATGAAACTGTAGTACGCTGACGAAATCACGGGTAAATAAATATAAATTTACCGCACTGGTATGTGACAACCCCGTCACCGGTAGTCGTAGTCTGGGTCATTATGGCATTAGTGCAAACGGTTGTAATTAGGTGATAAAAGTACAAGCAGCAGCTTGCCAGTTCGCTATTGTTGTGTTGTTTGAGAGTACAGAGAGTCACATTACAGAGTCTAGTAGATACATCACAGAGTCTAGTAGACTTGCACACGTTACATAAAGGTGCCTATAGGCAAAGGGTGGAGCTAGGAGATTGTCTTTTTTTATATTGGACGGCAAACAAGCAGACGGATTTCCTGATGTTAAGAAATTCACGCCGCCTAGAAACACCAAAGGTGGTAATGGTGCGTTGCCAACCTGAGGCAGGGATGTTAGGCTTCGAGCAAAAGCAAGTTTACCGGCTACCTTACCCTTCGAACCGGAACACGTCATTATGGCGGCAGGAATAGGTAAGGCGGTGGTACCAATCCGGGCGAGTCGCTGCTAAACTCTACCACCTAGTCAGATGTCACGGCGTTAGTGACGGTGAGCCTATGCTCGCCTTTTACGAGCTGCCTGGCAAGGAAGGCAGATGGTCTATTCTACAAAGGAGCGCGGACCAACACGGGGATAACTCCTACTAGTTCGTTATTTTATGACATAAAAACGTATATAAAAAAACAAATTACCAATGATTATATATGAGCATGTTAATTAATCTATCTTATATAAAAATGACTCCCAAATCCCTTGGTCTTCGCAACACTTAACGTAGGGACTAATTTTGCTATTTTTTTTTGGTTAAGTATAGTCAGGAAAAAATCATATGAAAAAAAATTTAGAAAGGATGACGTATGTCAGCCTATCTAGTGTTGTAAATAAAAACAAATTCCCATTTCCATCGGTGATCTCATCAGGCCTGAAGCGAAAGATCAATTTTGTTAATTTATTTTTTGGTAGCAGTAGTTATCGTCAGGAAATTGTTTATATGGAAAAAAACACTATTCGTAGTTAAGACAGGACAACTGTATGGTAAGCCAGTTTTAAATTAATTACCAAAACATAAATCTGAAACCTTATGAACTTTAAATTTTTGGAATTGAATTCAACCACACGTTGCATGTTGTGCAAAAAGTGATTACTATTACACAATCTGCAGCTACAAACCACGAATAAATGTCAGATATTAAAGTGACAAATAACCTTTAAATTCTCTTTGTAAAAATTCAAAACTAGCTTATTTACTTAAGGCTGCTCCGCGCAAAAAACGGTAAAAGGCTATGCTTATAATGACGACAAAACTTTTTTTTCACATTTAAAATGTACCTACATTTTTTATATATAAAAATCGTGTGCTGGCGTTTAGGGTTGAAACACGCTTTGCGGTGCCGCAGGGCTAGAATCGGCAATTGCGTCACTGCCTATTGTTGCACTATTTATTTATATAAAACAGAGTAATATCTTAAAAAAATAAGATAAATACAGTTTGGCGCAACTTTCTTATCAAAAAATAAAAAAATAAGTTTGCTATGTTTTTTATTCGCCCAAATCATATGACATTAGTTGCCTTATATCTGAATGCCTTTAGACTTACTTTCAAATAATACGAGTTATAGTTTTTCAAGTAAACTTTATACAAATTCGGGTTTGCTATGTATCTATGGAAGTCCCGCCTCTTATTACGTAGTATTTATATACTCTTTGATAAATATGCTACAAGCTTTAATAAATGCACCTAATTTTTTTTAATAATATGTACGTCCAAAAAATAATCTTTTTCTTTAAAAACGGGCCTTGAATTCTTCATACAAAATTACTATGCTGACGCAGCAGCAAACGAATCAGTTCTCTGACAGCTATTTGTTCGGCACAGTCTTAATGCTATCAAATTTTAAGGAGGCTTAACGTATTGCGAGTACCTTTTTAAAGGTTAAAATAAAGTTACCTTAATAGAGTACAAGTAGTAGTAGTTTCGTAATTGTTGTGTATTTGAAGCAGTCTTTTTCAATTACCTGAAAGGATAAAACAAAGTATTAACAACAATTTTAATTTGAAATATACCGTAATTGAACGAAAATTCTCTCTAAATTTCAAGGTCAAGTGGCTGCACAGAACTTTACCACCAGTGGACTTGTTGGTACTGACCTATATTTGAACCTGTGGTTGCCTCTTACGAGCTGCCTCACAGAGAGGCAGGCGCTCCTGACAGCGGACCAGGATCAACACAAGTAAAAGCACCTCCTTCATTTTCATTCATTAATTGCGCCTTTGTGGTATTACTATTTTGATGATTTCTACCATTACGTTTTAAATAAAACTAGCGGTCTCCCATTGGTCGAAATTCGACCATTTTAATATTTTAATATACAAATTCTAATATCATCTATCATCATCTGAATCTGTTGATAAGAACGCCATCTTTATTTCTCAAGACCAACTACTTTGTTTTCAAACTTTTTAGTGCGCCATCTGCGATCTTTTATCGTTATCATCAACATATTTGTTTGTGTGTGTCAAATGCATGGTGGCGTGGGTAATGTTTTATTTATTGATTTAATGTACTTTATAAGCATTATTATTGAAAGATATTAGCGTTCTGCACTTTGTGCACTGCGTGCAAATTTCATACCTACTCCTCCGTTCGCGCAGTTTTCGTAAAAAGGGGTCCAAAGTTTTGGCATCATGTATTAATACATAGATACTATAAATTGCTAAAAATCTTTGATCTGTAGTGTCTTCCTATTTCTTCATATTTGTATTTTTCCCTTACTTGTCAGATAATGCTTATCAGAGGTAAACTCTTTTTAAACTACTCCAAAAACGACGCTGATTTCCACCTTCGGACATCGCGTCAGAGCTTAAGGTATCATGCCCATCATCTCGATGCATGGCGGTCTACAACTGTGCATTTCCGAAGACATTTTTTACCTCGTATAACACCTTTGTGGAATCAGTTACCGAGGGCGGTATTCCCAAACGATTATTACTTAGGAACCTTCAAGAAAAGAGCGTACTCATTCCTTAAAGGTCGGCAACGCATCTGTGATACTCCTGGTGTTGCGGATGTCCGTGCGCGGAGGTGATCACTTTCCATCAGGTGACCCACTTGCTCGTTTGCCTTCTCTTCTATAAAAAAAAGGAGCCGATTTTCAATTCAACTATAAGTTTTTTTGTATGTTTGTTACCACGAATCAATGAAATACCAATACCAAAGCAAGTGCTTTTGATGGTCCTTTATGACAAATGTAGTTCATGATTTCGAGCTGGTCACATATTAACGTTCTCATGATCCAATTAGTAGTTTTTTATGAAATAAGTAAAAAATAACGCAGTATTAAGTATAACTCAAAAACTGCTAGTAGGTTGTGGAAAAAAATATATGGGACTATTTCAAAAATATTTGATATCTTTCAAAAAAAGAATTATCTAATCGCGACGAGTATCCAATAAAATAGTTGTAATTGGTTATTGCAGTTCTAAATAATTATTTTGTATTATTTATTCTTATTTCATTGCCTCTATCTTGTAGATATGTAATAAACAAAATAAAGCCTCTAGATAACTACTGTTTACTCAAAAATTGCAGTCATATAGTCCGTTTTAGAAATGCATTGTAGAAAACAGGCCAAGCAATAATGGCCGTCGAGATCAAACGATGGAAAATTGTTGAACAAAAGAATATGGCTTAAAGTATGAAGCGGAAGCCATCAACGTTTTTATTGAGGACGCCAGTGGAGCAAAACTAAAATCGTATTGTAGGCGCTCCACTTCCGTGGACTATTTTTACTCTTGTATTAACATCCATCCTGTCGTCTTGGTTTCTATTAAGGAAATTCTTATATGAATTTTATTGTTGTCACTTTTTGAAAGAAAAAAGTGTTGGTGTTAAATTAAAATAAGTTCCAGTAGTGTGGAGAGAATGACACATGAAATATTAACAAAGCATGATGTATGTACTAGTGCTTTGCTCCGATGCCGAAATCTCCGGAGAAAAACCGGAGATTGGCAAAACCGGTAACATCCGGTTTTTGTTTCCTAATCACCGGAGATTTTTTTGATATTTTACATAGGAACATACTGAAAGTTTAGTAATTTAATTTAATGTTACTGACCTACCGAATCAATTAGCTTTTTAAAAAAGAAGTGCCAAAATATAACACACCGGAGCATCATCAGTAAATATTTTAAAAATGTATACTGAAACTGCTCATGCTGGGGAACATTTTAATATAATTAAAGGTTTTTAATCATTATAAACACTTAGAACCACTAGACAAACTGGCTAGAAAATAATAATATAAGTTCAAAAGCTGACCTGACATAGTGAAAATGCTTTGCTTCCTGAACCAAAATCAATTGTTATAAATTACTAGCTAACCCGGCAGACATTGTTCTGCTATTTTTTTGGTTGTGATTCACTATCATCCCTTAGGGTTACAAAAAATAGATGTTAGCCGATTCTCAGACCTACACTTTATGGTCACATAATTTCATGACAATCAGTCAAGCCGTTTCAGAGGAGTACGGGAACGAACATTGTGACACGAGAATTTTATACGTAAGACCAGCTGACCCGGCAGACGTTGTTCTGCTACTACTACTACTTTTTAATGTGATTTTAGTAAAAAAAATTGGGGTGAGTCACCCTCGTCACTTAGGGGTATGAAAAATAGATGTTTGCCGATTCTCAGACCTACTCAATATGCTCACGAAATTACGAACGATTTAGCCAAACCGTTTCGGAGGAGTACGGGAACAAACATTGTGACACGAGAATTTTATATATAAGATTATGTAGGTATAGATATTATATCTATTTATAATAACCATTAATTTTGTGTATGTGTCTGTATAGTACACTACAATTGTGTTAAATGTTTCAAATTTAAATGTAAACTTTTGAGATTTTCTTTTAATTACTTGTAATAAGAGAAATCGATTGCTGCTTATAGAAATTTAATTGATCCCTCACGAGTCGCCTGAAAACCTAAAATAGGGTATATAATATTATAGACAATTATTGACTGACGTTAAAACTTTGTGACGTGAGCTGCTTACTTACGGCCAATGTTAATAATGTATCTCAATCTAATGGATTTCAAGAAATCTAGATAGCTGCGTATCCGGCGGCCTATCCCATACCTAATTGCCATATTTATCCTGTCCACAGATATGTTATTGGCAAGCGATAACATAAAAATGGATCAAAATATCAATCTTGGACAGCAAGTTTTGGATTAGGATTGATTATTAATATTGGCCGTTAGGTAACTCTACCTGTTCAAGGACGCATTACAGATAAATGGTGCAATCTCCGGAGAACCTCCGGTTATTCGTAAGAACCGGAGAAAAAAACCGGAGGCAATCCGGGAAGACCTAAGTGGACATTCCACGATCAAATCGCTCGGGTTTTATTTGAGTATGGTTTCAAGAGTTTCCGAAACCAGTGTCTTTGTAAGGAAAGGAGGCCAGGCAGGTCTGCCAGAATCGGGAGATTTGTCAATCAATCAATAAATATAAAAAAAACTTTACTCACATGAACCATACAAGTGGTACTTGTGCTCGTCGATATTTTTATATACTACCACCGGATTGGAATTGCGGTCTCACACTGAGAAGATACGCCGAAAGAAACTCAGCGGACTTGTTTTTTTTTTTCAATTTTAATGGTTACATTATAATCTAGATAAAAAATACACAATTACAATTTAATTTTAACTTACATAAAAGATAACAAAGTCCAACAAATTACATTACAAATTGCAGTGGGAGATTAAAACTTCTATCCGCAAGCATGTTCGTCTTCCAAATACTCTGAGACCTTATAATAGCCTTTCTTATATAATTTTGCTTTTATATTATATATATTTTATTTAAAGTTAAACTTATTTAAAGGTAGATCTCTAATATCAATGGGCAGCTTATTGTAGAAACGTAAACAATGACCCAAAAAGGATTAACTAATTTTATGGAGACGAGTTTTGTATACGGCTAGATTATTTTTATTTCTCGTATTTACATCGTAAACGTCTCATTTTTTATAAACATACATAGATTTTTTTTAACATACATTCAGTTCTCATAAATATTGAAAACTGAAAGTTAAAATATTTATTTCTTTGAATTTTTTCGGAGGGAATCCCTCACATTAAGATTATATATAGCTCTAATAGCTCTTTTTTGTAATACAAATATAGTACTTATATCTGCAGAATTTCCCCAGATCCCATAAGACATTTGGTCCGGGAAACTTTGTAGAATAGACCATCTGCCTTCCTTGCCAGGCAGCTCGTAAAAGGAGAGCATAGGCTCACCGTCACTAACACCGTGACATCTGACAAGGTGGTAGAGTTTAGCAGCGACTCGCCCGGATTAGTACCAATGCCTTACCTATTCCTGCCGCCATAACGTCATGACGCGTTCCGGTTTGGAGGGTAAGGTAGCCGGTAAACTTACTTTTGCTCGAGACATAACATCCCGGCCTCAGGTTGGCAACGCACTATTACCACCTTAAGTGTCTCTAGGCGGCGGGAATTTCTTAACATCAGGAAATCCGTCTGCTTGTTTGCCTTCCAATATCATAAAAAAAAACTATTCGGGCCGTTTCAACATCAGCTAATGTTCTTATTTTTTTTAACTGCAAACGCTGCTGAACTAAGCCTATGTGCCAGTTTCTCAATATGAGGGCCCCATTGCAATTTATTATCAATTTTTATACCTAAAAAGACAGTGGATTCAACAAGATCCAGTTTAGATCCATTTAGTTGCACATTGGTATCTACTAGATAGAAAATCTGTTACACTTTGTTATATTACCATTTAAAAGAAGATTGTTAACTGTGAACCAATTGCCTTTTCACTTTAAATATAAGTGAAACGTGTCATCCGCGAACAATACCTACAATATCGTGGGTATTCCTTATGTAATAAGGTAAGTCATTTATATATACAAGAAACGGAAATAGACCAAGTATAGAGCCCTGCGGTACGCCAATCGTAACCGCAGAACCCGAAGAAGTTTTACCATTTATTTTAACCCTCTGAACTATATTGTTAACGTATGAGATCACGACATCAAGAGCTTTGTTCTTAATTCCGTAATAGCGTAATTTCCTGATCAAACTGTCACTCGATACTCTCTGCCTAGCTACATATTAAATATTAATACTACTACACTACTACTATATATTGATTTACCCTCATGCTTGAATGTATATCTATGTAAGATACCTTTACCAATGCTAAATTCTCGTATGAATTATTTGCCTAATCATGTTTAACCATCTTTAAAAAAGTTAGATTAGTTTTATATTTTATGTGGGTTCGAGACCTAAAACCTTTTTATGTTGAAAATCACTTTCGGTGATTTTTATTTCAGTTAAAAGCAGATCCGGTTAGTTTTATTTATATTTCACCAGGATTCAACAAGTGGATACCCAATAACTGAATACCGAATAACAACTCATACCAAATCCTACTAATATTATTAATGCGAACGTTTGTAAGGATGTGTGTATGTTTGTTACTCTTTCACGCAAAAACTACTGAACGAATTTTCATGAAACTTTGCACTAATATAGCTTTCATATCAAAATAACATAATAAGTTAAAATTTGTAGGGATTTTTTTTTAATTTGGTGATAATATAACGATAACTGTCAAGTAAACGAGGACGAAGTAGCAGGTAACAGTTACGCATATTTTTGTTTACGTAGATGACATTATATTGAATTTAAAACTTGAGTAATATGATTTTTGAATGTTAAAGGGTTATCTATACTTTGAATGTATTACAGTTACACGATCATACCCCGAAAAGGTAGACAGAAGTGCTACTAGACCACCCACGAGTAGCTGAAGTCTGTAAAGCTTATGAATGTCAGAATTTTTCCAAGCAAAATATTAGGACTATATAGAATATTAGGACTACACTATGAATGAAAAGCGTCACTGCACTTTCTTGAAGATATCAACAGAAATATTTTCTACCACGTCCATTAGCTTCTCTACCACTTCAAAACAGAATATATAATTGCTTTTAGTATTAAGAATCGCAAACGAGTGTAAAAGAGAATATTTTGAGCAAATACAGCTTGCAGCAAATCCAGTGCCAAAAATATGAAATATCAAATGCAAATATGATATAACAGATTATGAAGGCTGGCATCAAGCCCGTTTGGCAATAAAAAAATTTTTTACTCCATTATACTTAACTAGATTTTAATATTTTTTTATCTGTTGCTATGGTGATTCTTCACTAGATACTCATTTATCTCATTTATTAATAAGTTGTACAAGGAAAACATTAAATTCCAAATGTTTGATTTATGTAAATCCCTAACTTTAGTTCAGTTTTTCAATCAGTAATGACAAATATAGTATTTAAATGATGAGTCTCGTTTGAGTAGTTGGTACTCACGTAGCCTACTTGTGTAGCTAACCTTCAAAACAAGGTAAGTCCTCAGAAAGTATTTTTGACATATTTCACAAAAATCAATTCTAACCAAAATGTATTTCTTTGTAACAAAAAATTATATTCTGTGGTATTTAATAGGCACTAAAAAGTTAAATTAATTATCTAAAAGATAAATGATACGGCCTCTTCTATATGAAAAAAATGTTTTAGTTTGGAGTTACCAGTAATTAGAAGTTATAAGTTTGGCAGAACATGACAAGATTAATCCAGTGAAAAAAGGTTAAAAATAGGTAAGGATTTACTCAAATTTAATAAAACTTACTTACTTGCAACTGACAGCATTATTACGTAATATGCAATGTAGTCATTGGTTAAAACACAATAGCATTAGTTATGTAAAATCAAATTGTCGGATTTGTTTTTTTTTTTTTTAATAAAACTACATTACTAATTTTATTGGAATTTTTCACAAAACTCAATTGGATCTACAGTAACCAGATAACTTAAGCATTTATTATTATTAACATTATTATTATTATATAAGCATTGCATTTAAGCTTGCAAGTCATACTTAAATATTAGTTATTTCATATTATTGGGTTACCTTGGTTTGAAGTTCGCTTAACTCATACTACATTACTACTTTTATTGGAGTTAAGCGAACTTCAAACCAAGGTAACCCAATAATATGAAATAACTAATATTCAAGTATGACTTGCAAGCTTAAAAGCAATGCTTATATAATAATAATAATGTTAATAATAATAAATGCTTAAGTTATCTGGTTACTGTAGATCCAATTGTATTTTGTGAAAAATTCCAATAAAATTAGTAATGTAGTTGATGTAAAATTATGTTTTTTTGAACTTGATTCAAAATCAGCACAAATGTATTCACGCCACTAAAATTAATTAACTTGTAGTGTTGTCGAGAAAACAAGTACTTTGACATTAAAATAACTATTTAATAAAACATGATATATCGTTTACAGAAGAGCAAACAACCCATAATATCATATTAACTAAATATTAGGATCAATATCGATATCGCCAATTATGAAATATTTGATCCAAGTACATTCTAACTAAAAATATAAAAGTGATAATAAGGGAAATCACATTGTAAAATAATTAGTTAAAAATCATGCCAAATTAAAAAATTAAAAATATTTAAATAACAAACCGTAATTCGCTAAAATTAACAAGTTTCAAATTAATAAATTATAGGCAAGTTAAATCGAGACACATGTAACAACAGTGTATAATTACTAAAAGTAGCAAAAAACATAGTGACAAGGATCTTATAAACAATTTTTATGTTAATAAGATTGTAGAAAAAACTAAAAACAAGAGATATGCTAATAGTGTTTAATACTCAAAACAAAGAAACTAACTATTTAAAAAAACTAATAAAGCCAAACGGCAGTTAGTATATAAACGACACTATTCCCGAAGAGGTAAAGGTTCCAGGACCCCAGGACCCCAGCTATAAGCTAAAAGTACTACTTAGTCCCACAATGATGTAAGTGGCAAACGTGGCAAAAGTGGTATTTAAAAAGAAAATGTTTTTTTTATTTTCTAATAAAAATAAATGTTTCCCGGGATTGAATATGTGGCCGGTTGGCGATAGGCTTGCCACCTATCACATTGTGGGACTTAGTATCTTCAGTTAGTCGTGGGTGCCCCTGTTGTACCTCTGCCTACGCCTTCGGGGATATGGGCGTGAAGATACTTTTCTTTTTTTCTTAAAAAAAGACACACTTTAAGATGCTTGGCCGGGAAAATCGAAATTAAGATCTAATAAATTCAACCCCAAAAGGAGACCCCTAGACCACAGATGCGATATTAATAAAGGTAAAATATCATAAACAAAGAACGTAAGATAAACTCACTAACTTTGTGAGACATGTATCAATATTTGCTATTATTGATTTCAATACAACATTGTTTGCACTACGCAGTACTAATGTATTTACATTCTTTGTGATTGTTTTCTCTTATGTTTGTATCTTCATCATCTCCATTTTAGCTCTTGAGTTTCTTACGGACAGTATTTAATTTAAAGTTCATTATATTTAAAATCTCATGAGGAAAATAGTCTGCAAGTCATACAAAAACTTGGGATCTCGGCCAAGGGAGATGCTTTCAATGTAATTAGAGACTCTTCAAGAAAGGATTGAATAGACACATTCTGTTGTATACTAACGGTACGCTAAGATGGCCGGTTTGACACATTGAATGTCAATTTATTATAGAAAAAATACAATTAAATGAGAGTCAAATTTATAAGTTTCTGGATTTGTAAGTTAAGTTAGTATAGCTCTTTAAAAAGTTTATAAATAAGAAATGTTTACAATGCAAACGTCAAACCGGCCATCAGAGCATGCTGCTAGTATAATACAGTATCATTATCATCGTCAGTCCCTTTTCTACTTTCCATTGGGTTCTGTTGGCTTCACAAATATCTGAGCCCTTTACAATACTTTTAAAATATCGTAAGGGGCTTACTGTAGCAAGCTTAAATGATACACAATAAAACACCAAATACATATCATAATAGGTATAATTAACATTTATTAATCTACTTTAAAAATAGGAGCAAATTATACGCTCGATTTCTATGTTTAACCGCCCGCAAAAATAGGAAGTTCTTAATTCGATTGTATATTTTTTTGTATGTTTATTACGCGATTATCCCTGGTATAACTGATTTTAATAATTCTTTTTTAGTTTTTTCGGGGGTAGTCCCAAAATAATTTTAACAAGTGGATTTTGAGTTATTTAGTAATCTTTTACACCTATTGAGGCCGTTAAGATAAATATAACTTGAGTAATACAAACGTCAAACCGACCATCATAGCGTGCCGCTAGTATAGTTGGCTATAAACTACAAATGCACGTATGCTAGTGTTCTTGCAATAAACTATCTATTACTCGTAGACCCGGTGACCCCTGAGTGTCCGAATAAATCTTTATTAGGCAACGTGTGACCGAGCCCATTACTATCCGTTTTATCTCCGCCTCTTTCATTAACCATTGAGTACCACAATTGCAGCGGACCCATATCGTAAACTGTATTTTATTGATTGGTTCTCGTTTGGATAAGTGCATGTTAGCTATTACATTCTTATTTATGGTATAGTAGAAGATCCGAACCTAAATTGACCTACACCGAACTGATAATAGAATGAAACATATCTTATAACAAATTTAGTATATAAGAAGTAATAGTAAACAAGGGTTGCTTTAAAAATTATGGACAGAATATTAATAGTATTTTCTGATATACTAAATCTATTTATATAAAAAAAATACGTAAATCGGTTCAGAAACCACGGAGAAATAGGTGTACATATATAAAAAAAATATATCGGCCGAATTGAGAACCTCCTCGTTTTTTTAAACTCGGTTATAAATGAAACCCCATTTCGCGTGGTCATCGCATCTTTTGTGAACAGACGGATAAATTTTGTTGTTCCTTTTTTTATAGTGTTAGTTACTATTAGGAGAAGGTTCTTATGAAAAGGAAAACCCGGGAAATAGCAAGGTAAATGGGAAAAACAATGTTTTAATGTTAGTAGCTGTTAAGTTCGCGAGGTCGGTTAGTTTTAAAATAAATTTAGTGTATGAGAAATCATATTAAGGGGCTATGTATGCTAAAAACGTCAGCAATATACTGTTTTTTTCATACAAAGCAATTATTTATCTTGGCGACAAAAATACACAAGATTAACATTAATATGCTTTATAAGACTAGTGTTTCCAAAACACGATTCATTTCACTTTGCTCGAAAGAAAAAAATCAAAAAGTTAACCCTTTTTTGAAAGCTAAACCCGTCTGCCTACTTCAATTATGAAAATATCGACACCAGATTTAACATAAATATAGATAAATATTATAACTAAAAGACAACTGTTTCAGTTTTTATATTCTTTTTCAAATTACTTTTATAGTGTCAAAAATAGTGATTTGGCGCTTAAGACATTTACTTTAGAGCGCAATACTTCATAGTAATCATAGAACGGGGGAGTGCGCTGATTGACTCTTCTGGCTGACTAAGTATGGGGCCTTGAATATGGGTTGCCTAAAAATTTTAGACGGAATATTTTTAAGAGAGGTCAGTTTTTAACAAATAATTAAAAATCTTACGTACTGTACGGGATTCTTAGGCAACCCATTTTTGATATATTTTCTGACTACTATACAAAAAAAAAAGTATCTTCACGCCCATATCCCCGAAAAGGTAGGCAGAGGCACAACCAGGCCACCCACGACTAGCCAAAGACACTAACGACTACTATATTTCTTATAAAATAGGTTTCATGCTCTTATCAGCTCGGTGTAGTTCGACCTAGGTTGGGATCTTTTACTACTCGGCAGCATACCAAACCAACCTACACAGTGATATTTGATAACCCATGAAACCGACATCAATTAGTTTTGGCAAACACGTCTGAATCAAACCGTTTGATCGTCTAGCAGCCCCTTAACACTTAAACATAATATCTCAACTTTCTTGGAAACTATGTTAATAATATTTAAGTTTTCCCAAGTGTAATAACTCTCAAGTAGTGTAAACACGTAAAATTGTTTGTTTTAATCTTCTTAGTGTTTATTAAAGTAGTGGTTCCCAAACTTTAAAAGTAACTTATCAATACTTTTTATTTTAAGAAACTAGCTATCAAAAGTATAAATCAAAGACACTGATATTTATAAGAAAACAAGAAATTTATTAGAAATACTAGCTTTGTAATGATCCCACAGGAACATATTTCGAGATAAAAACTATCCTATGCATTAATCCAAGTTACTCTCTTTTTGTTTGCCAAATTTTATGAAAATCGGTTGATCAGTTTTTGTGTGAAGTAGTAACAAACATACAAACTTTCACATTTACAAAAGTAGGATAATTAATTCAAAGTGGGTACGTTTTCATTAAATTTTAATGTAATAGGTTTTCTTTTTAACAATCTGAGTTGAATTGTCACTAACTCCTCTACCTACCTACCTACCACTAATGAATTACAAAATTTTGCTTGAAACTTAACGACTTTTCTGCGGCACGAATTTTGGAAGGCGAAAGATTTGCAAACGAGTATTCCAAGCGTATTTTTATTTTAGCACTTGCCCTGTGCTTGGGTTAAATTTCTATAAATCTTAAAGAAAGAAAAAATTTCACCCCAGACAGGATTTGAACCTGTAACCTTTCGTCTCAAGCCGACGAATGCTCTAACCAATTGAGCTACCCGCGTTAACGGGTACGAAAGGAATTAAAAATTTCGCCATGGGACTTGAATCCTCAGTAGCTCAATTGGTTAGAGCATTCGTCGGCTTGGGATGAAAGGTTACAGGTTCAAACCCTGTCTGGGGCGAAATGTTTTCTTTCTTTAAAATTTATAGAGTATTCCAAAACTTTCGTTTCCAAATTCCTACTCTGGGTGTTTTCTTTTTCAAAGATTTAACTTGTTACTATCTATTTTGATGTTTGCTGTTAATATGTTTAAAGCAGACTAGTTGTCGTCCATTGGTCGAAATTCGACCATTTTAAGACTTACTTTGTTTCCTGAATAGTTAGTGCGCCATCTGTAATCTTTTATCGTCAACATCAATATATTTGTTTGTGTGTGTCAAATGCATGGTAGTGTGTGTAATGTTTTATTTATTGATTTAATGTACTTTATAAGCAATATTATTGAAAAATATTGTTCTGCACGACTTCAACACATAAACTGTAAGTGTGCCAAATCTTATGCTCCTGCGTCCGCGCAATTTTCGTAAAAAGGGGTCCCAAGTTTTGGCATCACGTATTAATATATAGATACTAAGTTATGTATACACTTATATAAAATTTGTCTATGTGTGTGATAAGCGAAAACGGTTTAGAAAAAAATATCACTTTGATTTGATCATTATTTTTTCGAAAGATAGTTAATGATTTAAAAATGATCTCATACAAATTTTATTAACATCCTACAAGAAGTATAGTTAAAGTATCTTCACGCCCATATCCCCAAAGCGGTAGGCAGAGGTAACCATGGCACCCACGACTAGCCGAAGACATTAAGTCCCACAATGTGATAGGTGGCAAGCCTATCGCCAACTGGACACATTTCCAATCCCGACCAACATTTTTTTAATTAGAAAATTGGAAAAATCCAATTTTCTTTATGTTGGCCGACCCGGGATTCGAACCCGGGACCTCATGCAGTCAAGTCCAACACCCGGATCGCTAGACCACAGAGAGAGAGAGAGAGAAGTATAGTTACATATTTTAATGTGTGAATTTTCGTTAATGTCACTTCAAATCAATAACCATCATCAACAAACACAGTAGAATAGATAACTTCTTCCTTTTTGGAGATGTTTTACAAACACTATAACAGTTTGAACTTTGAAGTTCTTTAGTCTACGTCTACGTTGAGTTTTTAGTAGTATGTGTATTGTTGGTGCTACTAAAACAGTTTAGTGGTGTGTATTGTGTGGAGCTGGATGTATTTGGGAGTTTTAGCTTCCGGTAAGTCCAATTCATTCTTAGCGCACTATTTTATCTGTTTTGTTACGCAATAATACGTATACATTTTTTGGCGGAAAATTGCAAATTAAATAATTTTATTTCGATTTTTAGTCTATGTATATTAATAAGACGGCAAGGGCGTGGGACAATAACAAAGGGGTTCTTTATAAACCTGTCCAGATTCTTCAACAATAAACCAACGACCAACGTCATCTAAGTATATATAACATTACTCAACCCAAACGTGTTTAGACTTGGTGTAAATTATATGAACAAGCTTCTTTGTTTGCAGCATCTTGTGATATCTAGATCTTTATAAACATACTATATGTCTGAATATTAAAGTTATTTGGCTTTTCCGTTGGAACCTTTTGAAATATCTGTGTATAAAGAACTCCATTCCATTTCTTAGTCAAATTTAATCAAAATGTGGTAAATATTTCATGTCAATCGGTGACTTGGTAGGAATCTGCTTCTATCTATTTAATACAGGGTTACTTTGAAAGGACCGGCCAAATTTTAATATAACCACCTTATATTTAAACTTAAAGGCTGATATAGTAATGCATTTCAAAGATTATTATTATTATTATCGCATCTGTGGTCTAGCGGTTAAGTTGTTGAACTTGACTGCATGAGGTCCCTGGTTCGAATCCTGGGTCGGGCAAAAAATTGGGTTTTTCCAATTTTCTAATAAAACATAATGTTGTTTGGGATTGAAAATGTGTCCGGTTGGTGATAGGCTTGCCACCTATCACATTGTGGGAGTTAGTGTCTTCGGCTAGTCGTGGGTACCCTTTTTGTGCCTCTGCCTACCTCTTCGGGGATATGGGCGTGATATTGTGTATAAAATCAATTGCTGTTCGTTAACTCGAGTTAATTGTTAACTCGAGAATGGTTGAACCGATTAGACTAATTTCGGTTTTGAATTATTTTTCCAGTCCAGGGAAGGTTTAAAAGATAAGAAAAAGGGAAAAACTGCGAAGACAATAGGAAAGACAAAATTTTAATTTTTCCGATACAAAACTGAACGGATGGAACAAAGTTCGCCGGGACAGCTAATCTTTGTCCTTTGATATATTTTAGTAGAGTGAATAAATGAGTTTATGGTATTTAAGGTTTACTCATTCTTTAGTAGAAGTAAATGAAAATGAATTACAATGTTAACGATTCATTCTAGTCATTGAACTAATATTCACAAAACGTATACCCACGTTTTACTCTGACCCTTTTATCCGCGTCATTCAGCATTTAGTAAGAAGTGCACAAGGTAGATGTGGGGGCGGTGAGCGTAGGCGCGTCTTTTATTGCACAATGCAGCGATCGCACAGCCATGAAAAGAGGTAAATACTAACGGCCAATATTAATAATTAATCCTAATCCAAAACGTGCTGTCCAAGATTGATATTTTGATCAATTTTTATGTTATCGCTTGCCAATAATATATCTGTGGACAAGATAAATATGGCAATTAGGTATGGGATAGGCCGCCGGATACGCAGCTATCTAGATTGCATGAAATCCATTAGATTGAGATACATTATTAACATTGGCCGTAATATGATTTTGTGCCTTTAACCCGATTACGCAATGTCAAAAAGTCAGATTATGATTTTGGTAATGTTAGTATATCTGTTTGTAATGTAAGTTACACCATAGCATATTACAAAAACGGTTTTAATGAATGAAGTAATAAAGTAATGGTCTTCAAGTCTGTACCATTAAAGAGGTAGACAGAAACAGTTTGACTTGTCCGAACTAATTTGACATGTATAAATGAATTAGGTATTTTGTTTACTTCTCATTTGCATAAGATAAAATGCATTTAAAATAAGGAAGCTTGTAAAAGGTGAGGTTGAGATTATTGCCACTAACACCGTAAATTTGAGAACATGGTAGAGTTGATATCGCCAGTTTTTAGTTTTACAGTTTTAGTTTTTAGTGATATCTTCCACTTTTCAACTGACTCCAAAAATAGGTTTTTAATTCGACTGCATGTTTTTTCGTATAGTATTTCTTACGCTTTTACTCGGCCAGCAGCGAACCGAATTTGATGGGTATTTTTGGAAATGGAATGATTTCGAGATGTCCCCATATTTATTTCAGTCAATGAAGATGAAAATTGATGCATTGTTATGTACTCAAATTTACTAATGGGAATGAACTTTGTGCGCGAATCCGACTCGCACTTGGCCGGTTATATTATTTACGCTCAAGGCATATTACTCGGTTTTGATATAACATTTTAGAGCACTGAGACATTTAGAACTCATTGTGTATTCTTGGCAAGTGGTGCGATAAATACTCGCAACACAGTTGTTGCGCTTCAATCATAAAGTAGGCCTTTGACAATTTACATGAATACATTTATATGTATCTAAAAAAGGAATATTTTAATATGGATCACTTTCTAAAAGCCTGTCAGTAATGACGGCAATTGTTAACAATAAAAAAAGCTTCCCAGCCATATCCCTTAAGTGGTAAGCAGAAGCACCCAGGACAACTACGATTAGACGAAGACACTTAAGTGTCAACAACTTCCCAACCGGTCACACATCCAATCTAGGGCAACTGTTTTATTACAAAGTTGAAAAACACTTTTCCTTATTGTTGTCGCCCGGGGATCAAACCCGATAACACTTTATACATTTTATGTACCAGGACCATCCTCTATCGTCTCTATGGTCTAGGGGTCCGGCGTCGGGCTTCTTGAGGTCCCAGATTCGATCTCCGAATTGCCCGATTAGCAATAGCTTTACCACCTATTACATTGTGGGACTCAGCGTCTTCTGCTCGTCACAGGTGCCCTGGTTGTGCCTCTGCCTACCTCTTCGGACATATGGGCGTGAAGATACTTACTTACCACTAGTACCTTCCTGGGATAAATATTTAACTCTGACTAAGCTTACAATACAGATAATGTAGGAAATTGTGAAATACAATATATTAATTTTTGCCATACATATTACACAAACTGCTGTTCTCAATTTATGTTTGTGTTAACTAATTCATTCTTATCCTTTCTCCTATATCTCTGTTTCTTCTTGACAAATTAAAATGATACCGATACTTAAAAACGAAAATCAGCAACGGCTGTCCTGTATCTATCGGGTACGTTTTATAGGTAAAGGTAATCATGCGCACTAGTGCAGGTATTTGCTGGGTATACCGATACCCAGTACGGGTACAGATCGGGGCAGTACTACTATAGAGAGTACAGGTACCAATTTTAGAAGTGGTATCGAAATAACAAGAAACGCTGAATACCGGTACCGGTAATAGAACGTGTACTTTTGGTATCGGTTAAAAGCCGTGCATTTTAGATATTGACCGCACACGTGATATCCATAAATCAGAATCAATAATCTCTGTCATCTTATATTTGCTGCTTACGCCGACGACAGATGTGTCGTTGTCGTACCGTCAATTCATTATTATTAGAACAATGCGGTAACGCGGTAAAAACGCAAGCTACGTTGACGACGTCCTAACGTGATGATGTGGACAAACCCTTACAGTTCATAAGTCACGAAACATTAAGCAAATACACGCAACACAGCTTGGGATATGACCTGGGATTGATTAATGGAATTTCTTTGTTTTCGGTTCCTCGGGCATATAATCCTTTTCATTAGATTAGTTAACCCCATAAATAACTTCTGTCTTTGAATTTCGAATCCTTTCTTTCAAAAATAATAAGCAATAAATATGAACGAAAAAACTTTTGAACTTAATTGGCAACGCTTGCAGTAACAACTGGCCTTAATATTTCAATATCAACTGGTTTCCTGCAAACAGTAGAACCTATAAACGCCACAATCTGCCGTACCCATACATACTATAGATGTTGCATTATCTATATTATATTAATACGTGATGCCAAAACTTTGGACCCCTTTTAACGAAAATTGCGCTGACGGAGGAGCATGAAATTTGGCACACTTATAGTTTATGTATAGGAGAAGTGCAAAACGCTAATATTTTTCGATATTAATGCTTATAAAGTACATTAAATCAACAAAAATTACCCACACTACCATGCATTTGACACATACAAACAAATATATTGATGTTGACGATAAAAGATCACAGATGGCGCACTAACTATTCAGGAAACAAAGTAGTTGGTCTTAAGAAATGAAGATGGCCTTCTTATCAAATTATGGTCGAATTTCGACCAATGGGCGACCACAAGCCATTAATTATTAATACATTTTTAGTTAGAGGTACCATCTAATTTCTTGACACGAGTTTCTTTTATTTAATTAATATGACAGTTCACCTTATTTAAATAGAATAAAATATACTTTACACCTACACACACACACACACACAAGCACGCACGCACGCACGCACGCACGCACGCACAAGCATGTCAAACATAAGAAGTCCCTAGATTTCGTTAAAAATATGCAAGTACGAAAATTTTACATCGATTCCTTACGAAAATACGGATGAATAGTTTTGTTTGCCTAGGTACTAAAATATTTTAGCTCACTTTATAAGAAGTAAGATTAAAAGAAACCCATGTCTTTATTCAAATTTTAGATATTGGTTAATCAAAAGGGGGTTTCACACAACAGTGTTTAGATTTTTAATTGTGAGTTCAACAAACAACTTTGATATTCTGAATTCTTATTCTTGAAAGTGGAGAGTCGAGAGATAAACATAGTTCAATCCTTTCATACAAATTGCGCAATGCGATGAAATGCACTGCAGCACTAAGGATCCTCGCACACACGATACATCATTGACACGTTCATATCTTACGACTTAAGGGGCGTTTGATTTAAAATTTCTCTTATTTTTTTCGGCTCACAAGAAACTTGTTTCTGATTGTTTAATTCAACTTAAGCTGTTGCGTGTATATAACCGTATACACACGCACGTGTGTTTGTATCTTGATGGACTCACACACAATCACGATGTGTACACACAACGTGTATGTGTGAGTGTGTCCATTACAACAATAGTAATTGAAACAATTTCATTTTTATTATTTATCTTAAATAAGCTAGTTAAGGTATATTTTTAGCAATTCAGATTGAAAAAAGCAGATGAGATTGTAATTTAGTTTATAATACGAGTAGATACACAAACATTTACAAACACTGTTATATTTCAATATGTATTAATAAAAAATAATCGACAAATGTGTTGATAAGCGCAAAACTCAGAAAAGGCTTAACTGGTGTGGCTATTTTTTAAAATATTTTCGTTCAAGATCCAAACAAGTTCTTGTTAAAGAAATTGCAAGCAAAATAAGAATAACCGTTTTCCCCTACGAAGTGTTAGTAGTTGTCAAAGTCAAGAGGTACGCAATGAGTTGGACTCTCAGTCTGAGTGAAATTATGTACAGTATATTTTCCTGTTTTTGATACCGCTGAGTAGAATAGGCCATCTGCTTTTCTGCTGCTGCTGACAGGCATCTCGTAAGAGGCGGGCATTGGATAATCTATAGATAACCAAAAAATCACTGGTGGTAGAGTGATGTACCTGCGAATTACGAATTCACCACCTGACCTAGATGCTAGATGGTAGCCGGTAGGCTTCCACAATAGGCCTAAGATCCCGGCTTTTTTGTAGTTTCCTATAAAGACGGTGTCTTTTACCATGAGAAGAGCCGTGCGCTTGTTCGCTGATCTCTTACGTAAAAAAAGTTCAGAAGTCATAAATGTATGATATGTGCGATAGGCTTGTTATAATTGAATCCAGAGCACAAGTTGCATATTTACATGAAGTTGATCTTTACGCTTCTTGGATGGGATTGGAAATAGTTTACTTTGAAATTCAATCCAGTCTAATCTTAGTAGGTTTCAAAGTTTTGTGACTTCCAGAAAGACTTCCTGGTGGATAGTTTAGAGTTTACGAATTGCTTTTATTTAGACTTGAAAATTTTGAAACAAATACAAACACTCACACTCACACATACACATATCTTCATATACATATCTACATATACATATCTTCACGCCAAGTCAATTACGAGGTAAGCAGAGAGAATCGAGCGCTAAATATCGCGATCTGCGTGATCAGTTTCGAAATTTTGAACAACAACCCGGGAATTTGATCGTGGAATGTCAACTTAGGTCTCCCTGGGTACATCCATCCACATTCACTTTGTATATAGCTTTGTCAATCTTTCGTTCGCAGAGCATGCCCTTTCTCATTTTGCCACGAACACTTTTAATCCCACTCTTTCTCGGATCTCACTGTTACGAACATGGTCAGCGAGCGTTACACCTCAGATTTTCCGTAGCACTCATTTCGAGCGCATTTATCCCACTAATGTTTTTCTGACATACTCAATTCTCGCTTCCATACAATAACGTCGGGATAAGCATAGAATTATGCAAAGCTAGCACCTTGAAATAATCACAGTTGCAATTTTCTGATCCCCTTGCAGTAGGTTTTTTGAAAGTATTGTAAGGGGTTCAGAAATTTGCAATTTTGACTGTACCGCCTCTGCGCTCTAGCGGTCAGATGTTGGCGTTGAATGCAAGAGGTTCGGTTCGATTAACAGTATGTGCGGGGAAGTGAGGGAGAGTACCGCGTTCTCGCTCATACTCGTTCACACTCATGTTTCGTCTCCTTTGCATGGGTACAATTGCCTAAAACTTTTTTGTTATAAATCTTGTGTTTTATATAACATATATCTTTTGTAAATAAACATCGAATGTTTATTAAACTCACAATAGTTTGGTTAAACACCGTGTAAATGACAGCGTAACGAAAAATTAAACCATGGATTCTGTACATGATAGACATGCATATGTAGTTGGAATTTTGTGTCGGAAATTACATTAATTTATAAAAAAATGTATTTTTTTATTGATTTCACTATTATTTCATTTATACTATCTAGCACATCTCGATTTTTATTTAATATCTAATTAATAACACATTTTTTACTAAAAAAATCAATGTAATAAAACAGCGTTCTAGGTCGGCACTTACAGCTCGCAACGCGCGGCTTAATGCATATACTTTGTTTGCATATAGCAGTTTTTCGGGCTGAAAAAAAACTGCTAAATATTCAATCACTTGTTTCCTACAAAAACTGTAAAAAGAATTTTGTAGTCTTATATGTATCTAAACTTCCACAGAAGTTTTCGTTACTACCACAAATACACCCTGTATAATAAATATTGGTATTTTATAATAAATATTGGACATGGCATGATTTTCTGACTTTCTTGTACATGCAATGACCTTGAACTGGCGCCAAAACTCGCTAAGTATTCGATTGTTGCACTTGATAGTACCTGCACCAGACTACAGAATAAACTCCGCGAGATTAATATTTAGGTTTGCGAACTATATGCGCATATCAATCTATATATTAATACGTAATGCCAAAACATTGGACCCCTTTTGACGAAAATTGCGCGGATGCAGGAGCATAAAATTTGGCACACCTATAGTTTATGTATAGGACACGTGCAGAACGCTAACATTTTTCAATAATAATGCTTATAAAGTACATTCAATCAATAAATAAAACATTACCCACACTACCATGCATTTGACACACACAAACAAATATATTGATGATAACGAGAAAAGATCACAGAGGGCGCACTAAAAAGATTGGAAACAAAGTAGTTGGTCTTGAGAAATGAAGATGGCGTTCTTATCAATAAGATATTAAAATGTATCATGGTCGAATTTGGACCAATGGGCGACCACTAGTCTTAATTAATATCTGGTTTAGCTGTGAAAGCGTAAAACAAAGACTTTCGTAATTAAGTATGGATATGGATTTTGCCTCAGTAATCATGGCCTGCCTGAACACATTCTGTACCACATAATATTATTCTAAACGCATGAATGAACTGGCGTCGGTGTTGTTTATGGTCAATTGACCGTCACCACCATGTTTGGATCGCCACACAACTGTTATTAAAGTTCTCGTATATGATTATATTTTTTGCTAAGGTTTTATATAATTTCTTGAAACCATTATACAAATCAGAATATGGTTTAAATCTCTTAGTCTTCTGAGTTTGGTATTTTATAACGTTAGACCACTAAGTAAGCACTTCCTTTTTGTGGTGGTCATAAATAATACAAAAATGGTAATGCAGATAATAAATCTTTTAGATGTAACAAAATTCGGAATACTATGATGAGAGAAAATCACCGGCTACAGAGATCACAGATGTTACCGATGCGTTACCTTATGCTTGGAATTTTAGACGACATGTGTAAATCTACGGTCTGCCTTACCCTCCAACACGTAACATTATAATAATAAGTACCGACCCTATAGCGGCAGAAGTAGGTAAGACAATGGTTAAAACCCTTCGACCTTTTGGACAACACCCCGTTTCTTTTGCCCCGTGATGGTCCGGTTTCCTTTGCAGAATAGACGATCTGCCTTTTAGACAGGCAGCTCATCAAAGGCGAGCATAGGTTTACCGTCACTAACACCGTGACATCTGACTGGTGGTAGAGTCTCGCAGCGACTTGCCCGGATTGGTACCACCGCCTTACCTATTCCTACAGCCATTATGTCAGCGCTTGCCGTTGACGTGTTCCGTGTTCCGGTTAGGACGATAACGTAGCCGCTACGCTTACTTTTGCTCGATGCCTAACATCTCGGCCTAAGGTTGGCAACGCACCATTACCACATTTGGTGTCCCTAGGTGGCGTGAATTTCTTACCATCAATTAATCCGTCTGTTTGTTTGCCTTCCAATATCATAAAAAAAATACAAACTTTCATCCTTCTTTAATTTAGGGGCGGGTTTATGGTTCTTAGTGTTAATCCGGGGCTGCTGAGTAATATAGACCATCTGCCTCTCTGCCAGGTAGCTCGTAAGAAGAGCACTGGTTAAAACATACTTCATCACTAATAAGACCACTGGTGATAGAGTACTGAGCAGCAACTTGTCCAGGTAGGGATCCACCTTCTTACCTATTCCCCCCGCTTTACTGACTGTCATGTTCTGGTCTTCTAACGTGAGAGATTAGGTTATGTTATAAAGAAATTACAAATAAGTAGTTCATGCTCAAACTTTGGTCTTTTACTAAATGCATATCACCACTATCAGTCCTGCAATTTAGTTATGAAGCGTGATAGACAGAAAGACAGACTTTCGCATTAATGTATAAGTATGGAAGTAAGGATGTATAAATGGATCTTTGTGAAGTTTTTAAAACCTAAAACAGAAAAACTTTCTAACTTTCTGTTATATACCTTCGTTTTCTATTTCTGATGTCATGGTTTGCCTGTACCTAAATGCGGAGAAAATGACACTTTTACATTGGACATTTAGGTGAACAATTTCAAGAAGTAGAAGTGAAGTATCTTAACGCCCATATCCCCGAAGAGGTAGGCAGAGGCACAACCAGACCACCTACGAATAGCCGAAGACACTACGTCCCACAATGTGATAGGTGGCAAGCCTATCGCCAACCGGGTGCACATCCAATCCCAAGTAACATTTTTATTTCGAAAATTGGAAAAATCACATTTTCTTTTTGTTGCCTCATCCGGGAATCGAACCCGGGACCTCATGAAGTCAAGTCCAACACTTGGACCGCTAGACCAAAGAGGCGATTTAAGTCTGTATATGTTCAGTCAGATAAACAAAGTCCCCATGTTGGTACGGGTTTTCTGTGTGAAACAGACCCTGTCTGCCGTCCTGTCTGACAGATCGTAAGAGGCGAGCCAAGGTTACATGCCTCGTTTCCAACAAGACCACTGATAGTAGAGTGCTGTGCGGCAACTTTCGTGGGTAGGGACAGTGTCAGTTACTGAGGACGGTATTTCCAAACGAGTGTTACTTAGGAACCTTCAAGAAAAGAGCCTACTCATTCCTTAAAGGTCGGCAACGCATCTGTGATACTCCTCGTGTTGCGGATGTCCGTAGGCGGCGGTGATCACTTTCCATCAGGTGACCCCAAGTGGATCAGGTGACCCACTTGCTCGTTTGCCTCCTCTTTATATAAAAAAATTTGGGGTAGCCGATAGACTTGCAGACTAGGCGCCACAGTATAGCAACCCATCTCTGGTGTCTATAAGCCATGATTATCTCTCACCATCAGGGAAGTCACGGGCAGGAATCTTATGACAACAAGAAGAGAGAACAATTATCACGTGACTATAAAAAAATAGCCTTTTGAAGAAATGGAAAAAGGCAAAATTATCATTAACATAAACCTACAAGTATCTAAGATCAGATCTAAAAAACACTAACAAGATGTCTATGAACAAGATATGTGTTCATATGGACTTGCTATTAGGGCTGATGAAGACTAGCAAATTGAAGAAGAAAGAAAAGAAAAGGTTGTCCATGCGCTGCCTTGTATATGTAAAAACAACTGGGATACACGCTGGAAAGGATACCCTGTTATTTATTGCATTCACAACTCTCAAATAATAATAATAAATAAAGAAATATCCCTGGACAAGTTACACAAATTGAATCTAACCCCAAAGTAAGCAAATTATATGCTTGTGTTGTGGGTGTTAGTCAACAATTCTAATACATAGAAATGCTTAAATATATACCAGAATAAATTTAATAAACACCCAGACCCGGAAATGCAGACATCTAAAGATTCATCACACAAATACCAGTCCCCATCGGAAATCGAACCCGAGCCTCGCGGTTAGCCGATGTAGTTAGACAACTAGGCTAGCCACTCGACCAACGAGGCGGTCGATATATGCTGGAATGGATATCCTGTTGTTTATTACAATCACGAGTCTCAAATAATAATAATAAATAAATAAATATCCCTGGACAAGTCACACGATTTGAATCTAACCCCAAAGTAAGCAAATTATATGTTTGTGTTATGGGTGTTATTCAACTATTGTAATACATAGAAATACTTAAATATATACCAGAATAAATTTAATAAACACCCAGACCCGGAAATACAGACATCTAAATATGGTATATGTTAACCAGAGGTTTAAAAGTTTCTAAAGTAACTTACCTACTCTATCCTTAAAGC
The DNA here is from genome assembly GCA_002245475.1 of Calephelis virginiensis. Lineage (NCBI taxonomy): Eukaryota > Metazoa > Arthropoda > Insecta > Lepidoptera > Riodinidae > Calephelis > Calephelis virginiensis. The sequence goes on along the minus strand of NJDC01000348.1, from coordinate 92,746 downwards.
AATTTAGTAAATGGAGAATACGTATTTTATAGACGATCAAGAATATAACCTGTTTCGGAAATGGGTCAGACAGATACCATATTTTTATTTATTTCAGCCGCAAACCAACTTTGGAATGTCTATCAGAACATTCGCTTATTTTGAGGCACAAAAATAATATCGTCCTTGCCCGTATTCACTAAACCATGACGTAGGTATGTTGTGAGGCATATAAATTATGAAGTAATTTGAATTTCCGGATTATTATCGTCTCTGTGATCTAACAGTTCAGTTGTCGGGCTTGACTGCATGAGGTCCCGGATTCGATTCCCGGGTCGGACAACAAAAAGAAAATTCAATTATCTAATTAAAAAAAACGTTGCTCGGGATAGGAGTTGGACTGCCCGGTTGGTGATAGGCTTGCCACCTATCACATTGTGGGACTTAGACTAGTCGTGAGGGCCCTGGTTGTGCCTCTGCCTACCTCTTCTGGGATATGGGCGTGAAGATACTTTACTTTTTTACTTTCCGAATTATTCTTCTAGTACAGTCATTTACCGAAATGACCGAATCTGCCCAACGCTTTAGCTATTCCGGTCACCAGAACATTATTTCATTGTTCGCCTTTTGTTTTAAAAGTTAGGTTATTCAATGGAGTACTAATGCAGTACTAAGTATCTTCCATATATCCCCGAAGAGGTAGGCAGAAACACAACCAGGGGACCCTCGACTAGCCGAAGACACTAAGTCCCAAGTGACCAGTGACAAGCCTATCGCCAACCGGGCCCATATCCAATCCCGAGCAACATGTTACATGATGTCAGTACTATTAAATAAAAAATTCGATTTACAGTTTTGGCGCCATCCAGAGACAAGTTAGTCGCAGTGTTTTTCGTAATTATAAAATATCTTATATGTATTGAGAGAAGTTAGTCAATTTTGGTAGAATTTTACTTAATTTTTTAGAGTGCAGGAGTAAAATCATGAATAAACTAGTGTGTCGTGTATTTCCTCGTTTTAGTCAAATATCATTAACCGAGCTTTGAGTAGGGAGGCCCAAGCCTTACTCATGATCCTAACATGACTTTCTTTGACGACGAATGACTAGTTTTGAATAATTGAAGCCCGATTTTGACAAATAGGCTAACTTGATTTCAATTTCAACTAGATTAATCGCATATATTAAAGCTCACGCCAAAAACTATAATGAAAAACAACTTTTGGATTTTTTTTGTTAACTGTACGTTTTAATAATGACTTTATTTTCAGTATATCTTATATTTATACTTATACTTCTATACTAATATTATAAAGAGGAAATCTATACTAATATTATGAAAAGGAAATGTTTGATTTTTTGTTTGTTTTAAATAAATAGGCTCCGAAACTACTGGACTGATTTCAAAACTTCTTTCACCTTTAGAATGCTACATTATGCCTGAGTGATATAGGTTTTGTTTTATCAAAATCGGTACAATAGAAGCCAAGTTACGTAGGCGTAGCTGCGTAAAACTGCTAGTATAGAATAAATACAGCCAATAAATAACTTTCATTTCATTCCATCCCATTCATTTGTATTCCATCCTATTCCGTCCCGCTCCTATTCATTCTTATTTATTACATTCTAGACTAAGAAAACTCTAGGAATAGTCCAATTTGTAGATAAAATAGTCTACCAGTGACGAGACTAAAATAGAACGTTTGGAAGCGTGGGAAGATGGCTGGGATGAAGTGGTTTTAATATATTGGCTATTCACATTTCACACTCCAGCAAACTACTCTCCTGCAAGACGCCATTTAATTAAAATGAGACTTAATTGCTCTACGTATTTCACCCGACTTCTAAAAAAGAGGAAGCTATATTTCAAACTCCGATATTTTCTTTCTACACATATCAATTGATATCTTTATCATTTTTTAAACCAATTTAAAAAAAAACACTTTTTATTTGAAACAGCGTGCTTCTAAGCCTAACATCCCGACCTCTGGTTTACAACGCACCATTACCACATTTGGTGTCTCTAGGTGGCGTGAATTTCTAGGTGGCGGGAAACCCGTCTGCTTGTTTGTCTTTCAATATCATAAAAAAAATTCGAGGTGGTCTCATTGCCACCAAGTATTTCTTTCTTTCTTTAGGTTTTGGCCTTCACGTTAGTATTTTGCCATTGGTCAAGTAGAAATTTGCATCAAATTTTAAATCAATTTTAATTAGTCATCAGTCATAAGTCGTCAGTAAGTCATATCTGGGTCTTGAGTAAAACGGTGCCTTCGTTACTCAAGCTCGTCTATTGAGATTTGGCGGCAGCGAGGAAATAGACGATACACTAATTTCTTCATGATTACTTGGTTTGTGCACTTTCAATGAACAAAATTAATTTAATTCCCACCTAAATTAACTAATTTCACTCAATATAAACACGAAATTCAATAACGGTGAAAAAATTACGACCATCTTCATTCACGATGGCGCCAAAACGCCCTGCCACCAAGTCTGCTGATAATGGATTCCGTGAAAAATCGAAGAAAACATTTAAATTTTTATAATTTGTTAACTCACTTTTACTCGAGGCCTAACATCCCGGATTCAGGCTGGCAACGCACCATTACCACCTTTGGTGTCTCTAGGCGGCGTGAATTTCTTAACATCAGGAAATCCGTCTGCTTATTTGCCTTCCAGTATCATAAAAAAAAACTTGAAGTTAGGTTCAAAATGAGGACTAATTTAATATATATTTTAAAGTTAAACCCGTTATGAAACTTAATCCAGGAACGTTACAGTTAAACCCGTTATTAAACTTAATCCAGGAACGTTACAGTTAAACCCGTTATTAAACTTAATCCAGGAACGCGCAAGTGGTCCTAAGTAGATTGTTTTTATTGTTACGATTAAATTATTATTTATTAAGCAAATAATTTCTATATCTTTCAAGAGTACATACTAAAGAAAACCAGAAGGATAAACTGAATCCACAAAAAAAAATTACTATGATAGTTAATCTTCAGAGTTTAAAAAAATGTGTCAGTATTTTAAATGTGTGCTTATGTCAAAGTAGAAAGAAGCTGTTTGCTACTTTTTTCTTGACCAATTTCGACAAATGCGAGACAACCGAGAGTATGTATGATAAGAATAGTATAAGTCATCGTTAACTCGTAGTCACAAACTACCATTTTTTTTTAAATATTTTTTTACATTTGCTGTTCTTGGACAAACCGGAAGTTAAACAAACAGAGCAAGAGTATTTGTCGTCACAGAGTAAAACTTCGTCACTTTGAAATTGAGTGCAAATGCATATTGATACACGTAACGGTCTGGATCCTCTGAGTAGACGTCGATGATGACAATGTATCTGCTTCTCTACCTAGCAGCTTGTAAGAGGCGTTCATGAGTTAAATGAGTCATCAGTCATCACCAATGAAAACAGTGATAGTAGAGCATTTTAAAGGAAATTTCTGGGTTGAAATCCACTGTTTTACCTATATCCCAGACGCTATAATGACGGTGTTTAGTACTGTCCTAGTCTGGTCTGGAGGGTAGATAGTAGGTATGAATCTATATCTTAGACAACATGATGCTGAAATTGAGACATGGGGTCAGGGTTGTCTTCTAACATTTATTTATTTATACTAAATTTTTTATTTTGTAGAATAGACCATCTGCCTTCCTTGCCAGGCAGCTCGTAAAAGGCGAGCATAGGCTCACCGTCACTAACACCGTGACATCTGGCTAAGCGGTAGAGTTTAGCAGCGACTCGCCCGGATTGGTACCACCGCCTTACTTATTCCTGCGGCCATAACGTCATGACGTGTTCCGGTTCGGAGGGTAGGGTAGCCGGTAAACTTACTTTTGCTCGAGGCCTAACATCCTCAGGTTGGCAACGCACCATTACCACCTTTGGTGTCTCTAGGTGGCGTGAATTTCTATCAGGAAATCCGTCTGCTTGTTTGCCTTCCAATATCATAAAAAAACGCAAACAAAATTAATGAATACAAAAGGCGAACTTAATGCCTATTGGCATTCTCCACCAGTTAACCTTTGGGTTAACAGAGAGTGAAGTTTGTTTATCTTCAGAATTTACCATCAGAGGAGCTGTGTGTATGTTATTTTGGTTATCACAAACAAATTTTAATAATATAGATATACTCGTAAACAAGCTAACTTTGAGGGTTTCTTCGAAATTTATGTTTGATATTTTCCGTCATCGGCGCTTGGTAAAACTTCCAAATAAATACTCATATTTTTAAATGAAGAAACAGTTATAATATTTTACGTGTCACTCATATTTTATTATTTTCTAAATAGCCTACCAGTTTCGCTTTTGACAGCATCATCAGGGTTAGAACTTAAACTTTAATAATGCTGTCATAAAATAATAAATTATAATTGATACGCAAAACAGTACAAGTGTTTCTTCATTTAAAAATATGAATCTTCGAAAATTAATATTTTGTAATAAATTCGTAATTTTTTTTAAAATTTACATTCCACTTTGCTTAAACAATAAAATTTAATAATTCATATAAATTACATAATACATTCACAACTGAATTGCAGTCATTAGTATTCAACACCTCACTGTGTAATAAACTGATATTAAAAAGTGTGTGTTAAAATTATTTATTACTCCCACTAAGCTAAAATTAAATTTATAAAAAAGTGTTAAGTGTTACTCGCACTCGCATTTAAAGGGTTATGTAGTAGTAATAACAGGTAAGGGATATTATGAGTAATGAGCAGCAAGTCGATTGAAGTTGCTTCTGGTCAACGTCGACTTGCTGCTGCTGATCATAAGTCACAGTTTGTGAAAATTATTTATCACTCCCACTCAGCTAAAATTAAATTTATAAAAAGTGTTAAGTGTTACTCGCACTCGCATTTAAAGGGTTATGTAGTAGTAATAACAGGTAAGGGATATTATGAGTAATGAGCAGCAAGTCGATTGAAGTTTCTTCTGGTCAACGTCGACTTGATGCTGCTGATCATAAGTCACAGTTTGTGAAAATTATTTATCACTCCCACTCAGCTAAAATTAAATTTATAAAAAGTGTTAAGTGTTATTCGC
>NJDC01000348.1:73605-86529 GCA_002245475.1 Calephelis virginiensis | reverse complement strand
GTAAAGCTGTTCATAAACTGCGTCTACTTACCAACTACGAGTATCAACTTTGTGCATACTAGTTTAAACGGGCGAACGAGTAGATATGTCAAATCTGTATTGGGTTCCAATTGTTAGGTACTAATCTACTTATTGTTAAAAATCTACTTAATAACGACTAATTTAACTTTTTACTTTGGTTATATATAGTGTGTTAAGGAATAATATATACAATAACAAAAAATAATTCGATATGTTCACCTGACTTTTTACTAAAAAAAAACACGTTTTGAATTGCCTAGCCCGGCATCAAATCTGGGACCTTACATATTCAACGACAACCTTATGTCACAGTTGGTGCATATACTAAGAGCACATTGCAATTTTTTTCTGTCTTTATTGAAAGAAGTTCGACGGTCGAATTAATGAGGAAAAAAAATCGCAATAATTCGAAAGTCGAAGAAATAAGAAAAAAAGTCGCTAGTTCAACCATCTAACTAACTAGAGGTTAGATCAAATTTTTCATTAGAATGTTATTGGTATATGTATCAATATTATAATCCGCGTATTATAAACAAAGTTGCAGATACCGACCATCTGTTCCATGTTTTCAAATTATAAACACAAGGTCAGCGTTTCATAAGATTCTATAAATAATGCACATTTCTTTACCGAACGTATCGCCTTGAGTTTATTGTCTTCGCGTAGGTTTTTGACATCGACTATCCAAACTTGTAAATTAAGTTTAATAAGTTTTAAATAAAAATATATATTTAACTGATGAATTTTTATTAGAAGTGGGCTATTTCTAGTATTAGACGTTAAAAGTTCTATTAAAAACGTATCAAATACCCTCAAGCACTTTAAAATAATGTTGGAAATTTTAAGAGTTTATATGGCGAAATAAAAAAATCATAATTTTAGATGCTTGACCACATATAAACCTTCCTCCTGGATCACTCTATCTATTAAAAAACCCTCATCAAAATCCGTTGCGTATTTTTAAAGATAGCATACTTGTAGGAGTTTTGGCGCCATCGACAGAAAAGATGGTCGAAGTTTTTTTATAATTTTTGTATTTCGTGTTAATTTTGAGTGAAATTAGTCAATTTTGGTGGCATTTTGTACAATTTTGTTCAGTGAAAATGCACAAATGAAATAATCATGAAGAAATTAGCGTATCGTATATTTCCTCGTTGCCGCCAAAACTCATTACATGAACTTGTGTAAAAAGGCCACCGTTTTACTCAAGAGCCTGACATGACTTACTGACGACTTATGACTGATGACTAATTATAATTGATATAAAATTTGATGCAAATTTCTACTTAACTGATGGCAAAATACTAATGAGATTGCCAAAACTTAAAGAAAGAAAGAAAGAAGCATACTCGTATATAGGGACAGATGGATAAGCGACCTTGTTTTATACTATGTTTATTATATAATGTTCATCATTTTTTGTGAAATCATTTTAACCTTTGGCGAGATAAGCGGTAGGTTCGCAAGGGCCTTGAATGTGTCAACGCAAAAAGACCTCCACAATTTCGAATCTTAAATCATTTGGTACATATCTGACTGCCTCTGTAAACAGTGGGTGCGGTGGTTACATATGAAATATAATGAAATGAAAGTATAAACGCTTAAGATATTAACCTTAAGCGTAAAACCTGACAGCAAATCTTGACCTTCCAGTTTGAATGTTGTAGGCGTGACATTTTGTGACACTATAGCCTGCAAATAATATGATTTACTAGCAGCCCGTCAGTTTCGCACGTGTGGACAAACTTCTATATTATTATACAAATAACATACCTCTTAAATAACTCTATCTATTGAAATAATCGCACCAAAATCCGTTTTGTAGCTTTAAAGACCTAGGCATATATAGGAACAGACAGCGGAAAGCGACTTTGTTTTCAACTATGTAGTGATTCAACTTATTGTATTTACATAAAGTAACTAATTGATACCCGTAGGTCATGTGTACTTTAAACTCTTCTGTGGTTTAGAGGGCCCATTTTGGACTACACGAACGACTAAGCGGTCTCGGGTTCTATTCCCGGATGGGTAACTCCAAATATTTATATACTTATGACATTGTGGGACTAAGCACCTACGGCTAATGGTTATACATTGGTTCTATCTCTGCATATATTGGTATCTTCGGGGATATGGGCATGAATATTCTTGTTTATAAATCGGCAGAATTATGGACTATCTAAACTACTAAATACTAAACATAGACTAAAATGCTCCAAGTTTAAGTTGATATTATAAAAAAAAGTTGATATTATAGGTTAGTGTTAGTGTTTTACAAAGCAATAAAGACTAACATCTCCTTAAACCTAAGAGCTATTATATTATATGTTTAATTATAAGATGGTTAAAGTTTAAAGATTACTTAGTGCATATAAAACCCTAAAGTAAGGAAATAATGAAAAAATAAGTAACTATGCATGAATAGTACCATTTTTGAGGCATTAAAATTTCGAAATAAAGTTTTTTTTTTCAAATCTTAGCAAAAAAGGTTAACACGTAGCTTTATTATTAAATGGTATTTTGCTCTGCCAAAATCCACAGGTAAAGCATGATAAAAAGCGTGATTAAACTCCCTGTAACATCCGCAGTCTTTCAAAAAAAGTCTATCCGAAAGAACCTTGTGGAATTACCTGAAACAAATAGATAGATAGATAATTATTTTATCAGTTATAACAGAGGTTCCCAAACTTATTTCATGTAACGCCCACTTTGAAAATCAGTTGTTTTGTAGCGCCCCCTTCCCTCGTTTTTTTCTTGTCAATAACCTCAATAACATATTTGTTGCGCCTAGTTTAAAAAAAAAAACATTTTTTTCAAGATTTATACCGCCCCCCTCTAGGCTTCCAGCGCCCACAAGGGGGCGTTATCGCCCACTTTGGGAAAGGCTGAGTTATAAGCATGTTATAAGTACCAAATAAACGTTCATATACATATAGTAATCACATATATTTATTTTTCAAACAGACATTTTAATTTTATTTGTTCGCATTCAATGCAAAAGTTAGAATGGTTGGTTGTATTACAAAGACGAATTTACAATGTTCTATATTTGTATTTCTAAATTGATATCGATAATAAATAATAATATATAAAGAAAATCATAAAAGACCTATGTCAGCAATAAAATTTTCAAATGGTCCCATACAAATTTTAAGAATTTAAAAAAAGATAAGTTTTATCAACATCCATTAAACAGTTTTTGAGATACATATCTATATCTATACATTTATAATTAACTAGCTCAAGTCGTTCGAAAGTTATGCTCTAACCAACATTTAGCGATTCATTTTTATAGTATAGATAATATATAGAAAAGAGATTTCTGAACATTGAAGATATTAAAAAAATTGGTTCAAGCACCTAAAAAGGGGCAATAGTACACATGTTCTAATTTTTGATGGTTTATCTGTCTTTGTGTATGTTGGTGTCCCGATCACGAATAACGCCGAATCTACTGAACCGAATATAACGAAATTTAGCTGACAGGTATTTTATATTCATTTTACCAAAGGGGTTCGTGTGGGAGAGGGTAAAAGTCAAAATGTAAATTTGGTTATAGTTCATTAGCGCATTCTCCGATTTGATTAAACCAGTAACTTATGGATATGCGATCTGAAAAATTAACCCTACGAATGATACATTCAAGAATGAGTAATATTATTTGTACAAGTGAATTTAATGTTTAAAAAAAATATTTCGTAACTGATCGCAATATTTAATGAGAATGAGTAATTTAATTAGCAATTAAAATTATTTATAATCTATGTTGAATAATTTGCAATAAAACTGTTATAAACGTTTTTAATTTCACCTACGAACCATACATTAAGTGTTGGCCAAATCAATAAAAGTCTATGGTAGTTTCTTTCTATAATATAAGACACTAGCTATTGACTGCAGCGTTGCCAGCTTAGTTAATGGAATATTTTTTCGGGATAAAATCTGTTTTATGTGTTAATACAAGTTACCCTATATGTGTGTGCCAAATTGTATAAAAATCCGTTCAGCAGTTTTTGCGTGAAGGTGTAAAAAACAAACATCAAACTTTCGCATTTATAATAAGATTAAATATAGATTTTAAATAAAATGACGTTATTTTATTTAAAATGTGGAAATTTGTCCCTAGAACTGGCAAACTGCCACCATTAAAACACTTGAATTGTAAGTTTAGATGGAGATGATTGATTATTAAAATTAAAATATCTTGACAGATGTGAAATTTATGGCCCTTATAAAATGTAGATTTATGGACTCATTTATTTGAAATACTGGATCGTGTGGCTATGGGACATAAATATCGACTTAATACATACATACATATCTTCACGCCAAGTCCCTTACGGGGTAGGCAGAGAGTATCGAGTGCCAGACCTCACGATCCTGACAAACCTGTCTTGCTTCCTTCACATTCATAACCCTTTTCATACAAACACGCCGGTTTCGGAGACTCTTGACACCACCCTCGGATAATATCCGATTGATCTGATCGTGAAATGTCAGCCTTGGTCTCCCCGGGTACCTACATCCATCCACATTCGCATTGTATATCTGCTTTGTCAATCTTTCATCTGTCATTCTTTCCACATGACCGATCGACTTAATAAGAAAGGAATTAGAAATAGAAATTAAAAAATCCATTACAGAATTTTAACTCGTCATTAGTTTGGCGTCTCTAGGCGGCGTGAATTTCTTACCATCAGGAAATCCGTCTGCTTGTTTGCCTTCCATTATCATTAAGAAAAAAGTTTGAATCTTCCAATGGTTCAAATGACGTCAGCGAAAGACGAAGAGTACCTAAAAGATCAAAGCTTGTCGAAAGGGATTTTTTCCATTATTTCAATATTTTTGAAAACTTACTATGACGTTTTCATCATCTTCTTCTCTAGCAACTAGCAAGTGTTTCCAACTCAGTTTAAACTACCATCTTCTTGAATGAAAACTTGAAAATCTTGGACTTTCCCAGAAAAAAGTATCGTTAATCTAACAAAATTTCTCTCCTTTTACAGATTAGCTGGAAGAAACTCCTTTTATTAGAGTTAAGCTCGCTTTTTGTAGTTTTTTTTACATTATCGCCTCTGTGGTCTAGCGGTCCGGGTGTTGTACTTGACTGCATGAGGTCCCGGGTTCGAATCCCGGGTCGGCCAACAAAAAGAAAATTGGATTTTTCCAATTTTCTAATAAAAAAAAATGTTGGTCGGGATTGGAAATGTGCCCGGTTGGCGATAGGCTTGCCACCTATCACATTGTGGGACTTAGTGTCTTCGGCTAGTCGTGGGTGCCTTGGTTGTACCTCTGCCTACCTCTTCGGGGATATGGGCGTGAAAATACTTTTTTACATAAAGTATTTTTTTGTAATAACAGTTGTGTACAATAAAGAGTTAATAATAATAAAATGAAACGCGAAGTCTGCAATACATAAGATTGAATCTGGTTTTATGCAACAGCCTACTACTTACAAAACTAATAATCTCTAAAAGTACGTATGCATGTGAATGTTCTGAGTTAACCTTTCTGTATCCAAGTGTTGGTTTTTGAGACCAGTAAATTACCTATTACGTACGTATATTTATTTACTTTTACTTCAAAATGCAAGTAAGTACATTGCGCGTTTCGCTATACTACAGTTGTATTTGTTTACTTACTTTATTAATATTACTGCGGGAGAAATAGATATAGACCAATTGTCCTTTAAGTGGCCTATAAGACTGACACGAAAATATATTCCTTATGCATTGTAATGTTTTTAATTGTATGTGAACTAATACAAATTCAATGTTTTATTTTTACATATTTTATTGTTTTAGTAGTGGTCTCAAAAGTATCCGAAACTGTTTGTATGTTGTGAATGAGGAAGCTAGTTGGATGGATCAGTAAGGATTGTAACATTTGGCACTCAATACTTTCTCAGTACTTTCTGCCTACTACGTAAGGGAATTGGTGTGAAGATATTTGTGTAAAACAAATTTTATCACATTGATTATTTCTGGTGATCAATTCATCTACATGTACAACAACAGTCACAATATTTGTACCTACTCATTTTTGTCGGATTTATATCAGAATATTCATTACTAGCAGTTTCACGCAGCTTCGCCTGCGTAACTTGCCTTCTACTACACCAATTCTGATAAAACAAATCCTATGTCACTCAGGGATAATGTAGCATTCTAAAGGTGAAATAATTTTTGAAATCGGTCTAGTAGTTTTGGAGGCTATTGATTTTAAACAAACAAACAAATAAAAAATAAAATCTTTCCTTTTTATAATGTTAGTATAGACATAGATATACAATGCAATACAATAACTCTTTATTGTGCACCAAAGACAAAGAAATCACAAATACATTAAAATAACTTAAACTAAGTAGATACACAAAGGCGGCCTTATCGATCTTCGATATAGATAATAACCCTTATTTAGTTTTCACAATAACGAACATTTCAGATATAAATCTATCAAAAATAAATACAAATATTGTGTCTGTTAAATAAGGGACGAAAATGACAGCTAGTTGGTATCCGTTTCAATACATTTTCGTTTTAGAACAAAATCTTCCTAAATATATTTTCGCAGTTGAGTAGAGTTGAAGATTTTGGTCGGTTAGGCCGCGCGCGATTGTATGTGCTATAAAATTTGGACCGGCAGTGGAAGGTTAACTACGTATATTATGTAACTTTGCGCTAGACACCCAAAAGTATCTCTTAAAACAGTTATGATATTCAGATTAATGTAAATCCAACTTTCTTTGATTTACGTGTTGCCGCTAATATTCATGCCGCCATTATACTCTTTTAGGGCCGACATAACGAATAAACCGGATGCGGGAAATTCGATTAAACGTCTATAATGTATGTTTTTTAGTAGCTTGATAACTATTTATCTATTTCTTGTTTTTACATCTATTTTACGGTAACATTTTATATCTTGTATATTTAACCTAAATTTTTAATTCCAATCACTACCTATTACTGTGATTATGGCCCTTATTAGTTTAATAGATGGATGTTAACGACACTCACACATGTGAATGTTGGTAAAAGATAAAAATATTTGTACTTAATGCGTACAATGTAAATAGAAAACAAAGAAATCATTAACTTATAGAATATTATTAAACTAAATTAAATAATAAAAAAACATCAAAATTAAAAATATTCATTAACCTCAACAAAACCTACATGTAATGTAAATAAGAACATCTCGATAACGTCAGCTTCGAAATCGGTCCATCCGATCCAAAGTTATGACGCCTCAGACAAACTCATACAGAGCACACAAATATGTCAAATTTATATCACCCCTCATTTCTGCTGGTCACTACAAATGAAAAGATACATCCAAAATTTACAGAAAAATTTAAAACAAAACATGATAAAAAATATTTAAAAATAGTTAAAACGTTATTTTAATTTATATTAAGTACCTACCTAATACATTTTTGTAATCGAAGACTTAATTGTTTGAAATTATGTATGGAACGGTATAACTTTATTTCATTTTATTAATTAAACATTAAGAAGAAACATTAAGCTCGTTAACTAAGCATGTCTGTTAATAATTGTTAGTGTTTTTTTTTTAATTTGTTAAGTTTAAAACCTATAACATTACATCAAAAGCCTCAATTTTGGCAGCTCCGTTTAAAAAAAATTGTTTCAGAACCGGTTTGGAGGGTTGTCGTTTTTGGAAGGCAAACAAGCAGACGGACTTCCTGATAGTAAGTAATTCATGTCGCCTAGAGACACCAAGGGTGGTAATGGTGCGTTGCCAACTTGAGGACAGAATATTCGACTACGGGCAAAAGTAAGTTTACCGGCTATCTCTTCCTCAGAACCGGAACACGTCAATGGCAAGCATGACCTTATGGCGGCAGGAATAGGTAAGGCGGAGGTACCAATCCAGGCGAGAACCTGCGGAACTCTACCACCTAGTCAAATGTCACGGTGTTAGTGACGGTAAGCCTACGCTCGCTTTTAAGAGGTGCCTGGCAGGAAAGACAATAGTATATATACAAATAGTCTTTTTGACAATAGAATCCAAATACCACCGTTATGAAACAATTTATATAAATCTAAACAACAATTTAAATGTTTGAAAATGTGTATAAATTTTGATAGATAAACCCAAACAAAAGCAAGTTTCCCGCCTACCTTATCTTCCAAACCGGAACACGTCAAGAGCAAGCGCTGACGTTATGACCGCAGGAATAGGTAAGTAAGGCCTAGCAGGAAGGCAGATGGTCTATTCTGCAAAGGAGGCCTAACATCCAGCTTCAGGTTGGCAACGCACCATTACCACCTTTTGTATCTCTAGGCGGCCTGAATTTCTTACAATCAGGTAATCCGTCTGCTTGTTTGTGTTCCAATATTATAAAAAATCGTATAAACCTTCCTCTTGAATCTATCTATTAAAAGAAAACAGCATCAAAATCCGCAACGTGGTTTTCAAAATAGCATATATAAAGACAGACAGCGGAAACCGACTTTGTTGATTATTTATTGTTATTCTAAATGTATGATACTGTACACACTTTGCCATACAAGTGTACTCCTTACCGAACATTTAATGGGCATGAAAAAATCTCATGTCATAGCGTGACACAGCGGATTGGCTTACGAAAGGCGTCTAACAACTATGTGAAAGTGAAAGTATCGGCGTAAGCTCTAACCCATGATTTTATTCAGTAAATTTGAATAATACTAGTTGTATGCGTGTATGGTTTTGGTGCAAATGAATGCTTTCAATTACGATAAAAGATATATCGATGTTTTGGAATTGCGTAGGTCTGTAGCATAGCTTTTATCGATAAAGTATAATCAAGCGCAGTTAAATTGCAAAATCCGACTTTTATTTATTTTTTTTGATAATGGAAGGCAAACAAGCAGACGGATTTCCTGATGGTTAGAAATTCACGACGCATAGAGACTCGCCCGGATTGGTACCACCGCCTTACCTATTCCTGCCGCCATAACGCCAGTGCATGCCCTAGACGTATTCCGGTTCGGAGGGTAAAGTAGCTGGTGAACTTACTTTTACAATAGGCCTTATATCCTGGCCTCAGGTCTCTAGGCAGGGTTAATTTCTTACCATCAGGAAATCCGTCTGCTTGTTTGCCTTCCAATATCATAAAAAAAGTGTGTGTGTACTTATGTACACGCGTTAGAAGTTATACTTCTTCGGCGTAATAAGATAAAAATCTTTTAAAAACTAAAATGTTATCTATAGCTAACTTCATAGCTAACTTCATCATGTCGGTTTTTCGTGACGGTGTGCGCGCGCATCGTAAAAATTTACCCTCATCATTTTTTCCTAACGCGCCAAAAGTATAACTTCAAAAATGCTTTCAACTCAAAAGATCTATCGATGTTTTGGAATTGCGTAGGTCTGTAGCATAACTTTTATATATCTATAGGAACAAAAAATATACCTAACCAGCTGTTACCCGCGGCTTCGCCCGCGTGGTTATTGGTCCTACAGGAACATTTTTTCGGGATGTTAATCCAATTTAGACTCTGAGTGTGCCAAATTTCATGAAAATTGGCTCAGCGGTTTTGCGTGAAGGAGTAACAAACAGACATACAAACTTTCGCATTTATAGGATTAATAGGATTAAGTGCATTTAAAATACAAAACCCGGCTCAAACTATTTCGCTATTGTTATCAGATCGCGGCGTTATTTTTTCGAAAGTAAACTTATTCGCAAATGGTCCCATATCAATTTTATCAACATCCTATTATTCGTTTGAATGTATATTAAAAAAAATAGTAATGCATAAATTTTCGTCCAATATTAAAGAAATAATAATAATAAATCGCCTGTGTGGTCTAGCGGTCCGGGTGTTGGACTTGACTTCATGAGGTCCCGGGTTCGAATCCCGGGTCGGCCAACAAAAAGAAACTTGGATTTTTCCAATTTTCTAATAAAAAAAAATGTTGGTCGGGATTGGAAATGTGCCCGGTTGGCGATAGGCTTGCCAACTATCACGTTGTGGGACTTAGTGTTTTCGGCTAGTCGTGGGTGCCCTAGTTGTGCCTCTGCCTACCTCTTCGGGGATATGGGCGTGAAGATACTTATTCATAATAATAAATAAATATCTCTGGACAAGTTACACAAATTAAATCTAACCCCAAAGTAAGCAAATTATTATATGCTTGTGTTATAGGTGATAGTCAACGATTCTAATACATAGAAATACTTAAATAGATACCAGAATAAATTTAATAAACACCCAGACCCGGAAATGCAGACATATAAATGTTCATCACACAAATGTCTGCCGCCGTCGGGAATCGAACCCGAGCCTCGCGATTGGTGTGTGTAGTTAGGCGTGTGCGCTAGCCACTAGACCAACGAGGTAGTATAAATAATTTTGAGGTGGTAATATTGATAAGATCGTCAAAATAAGCGAAAAATATATACCTCAAAAACCATTAGTCGGATTATGATAAAATTTATATGAAGCCACATCGGAAACATAAGTCTCCTTCCCAAAAATTAAACTATCAAAATCTTTTTGCGATTGGCCGAGCGATCACGAAACAAACATGCAAAGAAAGCATAGGTACAGAATTACTAATATTATCCTTCTTTTTTAAGGCACTTAACAACGTATCTTATCGGCGTAGTTGCGGGCAATAGCTAGTATACCGACAGAATGGCGCTATTTGTTTGAGATGATAATTTTCTCCATCTTAAATTATGATAATAATATTCAAGAATCAAGATTAATTTGTCAAATGGTACATCACTATACAGGTGAATTGTTTCATTTTAGGGTTCCGTATCCGAAAGAAAAACAAAAAAAACAGAGAACAATAGAATAAGCTGGAGGAGGCCTATACCCTAACTGGGATTCCAATAACGTAACTGTAAATATATATGTACCTTTTTAACAGAGGAATGTTAAGTTAGGTTGTTGGAAATAATAAAGGCTTACTATTATTATTATTTATCCGAAGGGTAAAAACGAACCCTATTACTAAGCCTTCGCTGTCTGTATGTCTGTCTGTCTCCAGGTTGTATCTCATAAACTGTGATAGCTAGTAAGCTGAATTTTTTACGTATGATGTATTTCCGTTGCCGCTATAAAAACAAATAGTAAAAATAAAAAAAAATATATATTAAGTACTACCATACAATAACCATAAAACGTGTTTTTTCGTAGGTACTTTTTTGCTCAATATTAAAAACGGTAACAGGTAGACACCTCAAATTTTCACAGAATATTTACTTGTATATCACCTATCAAAATAAATAGTTAAATAACAATAAAGTAAATATTAAACGGCTTAATAATTGCTTAAAAATTACTTTTCTTGTAGGGGGGCTCCCTACAGGAAAAGTAATTTTTAAGCAATTATTTATACTAATGGTCGCCCATTGGTCGAAATTCGACCATACTAAATTTTAATATCTTGTTGATAAGAACGCCATCTTCATTTCTCGAGACCAACTACTTTGTTTCCTGAATAGTTAGTGCGCCGTCTGAGATCTTTTATCGTTATCATCAATGTATTTGTTTGTGTGTGTCAAACGCATGGAAGTGTGGGTAATGTTTTTTTTTATTGATTTAATGTACTTTATAAGTATTATTATTGAAAAATATTAGCTTTCTGCACTTCTCCTAGATATAAACTATAAGTGTGACAAATTTCATACTCCTCAGTTCGCGTAATCTTCGTAAAAAGGGGTCCCCAGTTTTGGCATCACGTGTTAATATATAGATATCAACTAAAACAGACTAAAATTAGTATACCTACAGCAAACGTGATTTTCTATTATAGATGATAAGTACGGAACCCTTCGTGTACGAGTCGGACTCGCACTTGGTCAGTTTTTTTTATCTCTAAATGATATATTATTTACTGAGCATTTATTTATTACATTTATTAAATTAAGATAAGTATATAATTTACAATATAATAACCATTTACAAAAATATTTTTCTACTTTTCCTATTAACCTACACCAACCATGTAGATAACAAACACGAAATAACAATTTCGGTTTTATCATCACATTTACAATGTAGAGGTCGCTCGTCCTGTTTCCTGTTTGTTACCAGCTTTATAAAAATGTAAATAATAAAAACGCTGACCAAAGGAGTGGAGTAGTCTAAAATACGTCACAAGTACAGTCATTTCTACAGTACTTTCACGCCTATATCCCCGAAGAAGTACGCAGAAGCACAACCAGGACACCCACGTGAAGCCGAAGACACTAACTCCCACAAAGTGATAGGTGGCATGATCACCTACCAGGCACGTATTATTCAATCACTGGCAACGTTATTTTTGTTAGAAAATTTAAAATATAAATTTTCTTATTTTTAAGCCCATCCCGGGGATCGAGCCCGAGACCTCAAAAAGTCAATTCCGACGCCGGACCGTTAGACTACAGAGTACATGTGTACAGTTACTAAAACTTATAAGTTTCTATCATGTCATGATATAAAACAGTCGATTTTCGCTATGTATCTGTACTTATGCTTAGATCTTTAAACGACCTTTAATGCGGTTTATTTAATACAGAGTTTCAAGAGTTTTATATGTAGGTATAATAAAGTAAGAGTTTGTCCACGAACGCGAAGATGGGACAGCCAGTCCCATGTATAGTATGTAATAATTTAATTGACAAAAGACTCATATACAAAAGGCCACACTTTAAGCTAGCTACTTTTAAAGAAAATTAGACTCTGTTGTTGCTTGAATGAAATAACATAAAAAAGAAATAAAATTCCTCTACTAAAAAAACCTCTTCTTTTCGATAAAAAAGAATCATCAAAATTTAATCACTGTTGGCTGAGTAATCGCATAAAAAACCTTTTTGTGTGTTCTTAACAAAAGTACATACATACATACATACATACATACATACATACATACATACATACATACATACATACA
>NJDC01000348.1:44418-60072 GCA_002245475.1 Calephelis virginiensis | reverse complement strand
AATGACTACTGTTGTGTACGTCTATTGACTTTAACAACGTCACCGGGCTAGGGTTACATTGTTTTTAATTATAGAACTACTGGACTGATTTGAATTTGGTTCACTCAGACTCCACAAAAGGAAGAGGTTCTCAATTCGACTGTAGGTTATTTTTATTATTTTTAGTGACTCATTAGATGGTTCTTGTTTAGAAATATTGATTATGTCGGTTCCATGTTAGTTTTATCATAATTCGACTAGTGATTTTTAAGTTATACTTAATAGTAGATATTTTTTCATAAATTTCTTTATTTATTTACTTTACACTTTATTATACACGTTATAGAGATTGACAGCGAGATAATACAAACAAAATAAAAGTTCTTAGTTTGTGGATTTTTTTGTAATAAATAAAATGAAACCACCTCGGTATCATGAATCACCTTTCGAAAAAAGAATGATCAGTATAAGACGTGCTTAATAATAAAAAGGGACGGTTTTTCGCAGTTTTATTGACCTTAAATTTACTGAAATACATAAATGAATGATTTTTGTTTTAAATAACTCTTAATTTTAAAATTTTCAATAGCCCCCGACAAAACCTACATGTAATGTAGTGTATAACAATCTCCATTACGTCAACTTTAAAAAAAATTAGCATTAACATTGGTAAATCCGATCACAAGTTATGTTGCCACACAAATACACACACACACGCACACTGTGTGTGTATATGTGCGTGCATATACATACATAGTATACACGCACACAGTCACTCATCAAACTTATGACATCCCGTTAAGTCCGCCAAGGTTTAAAATACACTCCTTGGTAATAACAATCAATATCACATATATTTTGACGTGATGAAAAAAGAGTTTTAGTGCCATCGAGAGAAAATATGGTCGAAGTTTTTTCATAATTAATGGATTTCGTGTTTATATTGCGTGAAATTAGTAAATTTTGGTGGCATTTTGAACATTTTTGGTCAGTGAAAATGAACAATGAACTACCTTGTCTGTATAAATTTCTTTCTTCTCTATATGAACTTGAGTAATGAGGCCACCGCTTTACTCAAGACACTGACATGACTTATTGACGACTTCTGACTATTTGTAATTGAATCCCGATTTTGATAAATTTGATGCAAATTGATGCAAACTTCTACTTGACTAATGGCAAAATGCTAACGCAAATGCTAAAACCTAAAGAAGGAATGAAGACGCGAAAAAAAATCAGTAGTATTGAATGATAGAACATATTTTAAATTTCGAACACTATTTTTTTTCTCTATGCAGTCGCCTTGTCATTCGTTTCAGCTCGAAGCGCCGCTGGACGTCCGCCAACCGCCATCTTACCATCGGTTTAAATTTGGAACGCCTATTTTTTTTTACAGGGAACATCGGCCGAGGTGAACAATCTCTTCCAATTTAAATATATGCAGCCGCGATGTATCTTTCTATTTTCTTAGTAGCTTGATACTAGGTGATTTTTCATTGTTAGTTTGATCTTATTGGTAGTCAAGCATAATCGGTATTTATACTCTTGTACACGACGCCTAGTTATGATGACCAACGAACCGTAGATCGTAAATATAACGCTTCTTATTTATCCTACGACACGTAACTTATAGTCGAACAATTATTGTGTATTTGCGACAAGTGATCGTAATTAGGAATCTGACCGACAGACAGTTCGTAAGCATAATGACTCGTTTCTTGAAGTTTTTTTTTTTAGTCTTATGTTTTAGAGGGGTTTTGTTCAAAGACATATCAACCCCATCGTACTCCATCACACTTTTGTCCCTCATATTACAAAAAAATAATGTAAAAATATAAAAATTAAATACTTAATAATAATTATACTACACCTAAATTTTGTGAACTAGCTAACCAATGTCGTTAGCTAGTTGACAAAATTTTTTTGCCAATTCTGTGTTTGGACTTGACAACATTTCCTGCACTAAACCTACACTGTTTTCGTTTAACTGAAATTCTTGCACCAGTAATGTTCTTTCATTTATATTCCGACCACATTCCATCAGCAAATGTTGCACATCTTATTACAATGTTCACAATTAGGTGAATCTTTTATTTTCATTAGGTATGCAAAATTTGCAGATGGATAATGTCCAGAACGTAGACTTATTGCTAACTTAACATAATTTCTATGGACACCAGTATTAAACCAAGGGGAGGATTCTTGAAGTTAGTAACCGAATATTAGTCATTGTTGATTCTGAGCTATATTACAGAATATAGCCTATATTACCTGTCTGTCAGGCTTGTAAAGTGTAAAAAAATATCAGTAACACCCATCACAATAAGGTACAATTATATTACTCTCACAAACTGGTGACAATAATCTTGACGTCATAACAGAAGTGTGTTTAAAGAAAAATTGTCGAGCAAAGTGATATACAACGCACCAGTAGGTAGGTGTTCACATTACTATAGCGATATTAAAGTAAATACTAATGTAACAGAATTTTTATTATAATAATTTGTATATGTATACAAAATTATTCCCCATTTCGCGTGATCATTGCACTACGAATGAACCCTATTTCCTAAACCTTTTTGTTGTGTTAATTATCGCCAAGAGAAGGTTATTATGAAAAGAAAAAAAAGTATCTTTACGCCCAAATCCCCGAAGAAGTAGGCGGAGGCTAGGGCAACCACGACTAGCCGAAGACACTAAGTCCCTCAGTGGGATAGGTGGCAAGCCTATCGCTAAACCGGGCACACATCCAATCCCGAACAACATGTTTTTATTAGAAAATTGGAAAAATCAAACCCGGGACCTCATGAAGTCAAGTCCAACACCTGAACCGCTAGACAACAAAGGCGGATAGAGCGAAAAGAAAAATACGGGAAAATTGCAAGAAAAATGGGAAAACAATTCTCTAATCCATACAAACTGTAACAGTTAATGTCAATCGAAACTAAGTTCGCCGGATTGGCTAGTACCTAATAATAACGAATTTCATGGTTTCTGTTAACTTTTATATAAAACAATGCTCTGAATTTTAAGTTAAATATTGACAAATTATCTAAAACTTCATTAAAGGTCGGCAACGAATCTGTGATACTCCTGGTGTTGCGGATGTCCGTGGGCGGAGGTGATCACTTTCCATCAGGTGACCGACTTGCTCGTTTGCCTCCTCTTCTATAAAAAAATAATAAATAAATATTCCTATTTTTAATATATTTTGCGAGCAAAGACCACTAATGAGTAAAAGTTTTTATTGTCGTTTCTACCAAAATTATCCTTCGACTTCGTTCTTTACCATCAATGTTGCTATTGGTGTTAATTAATTTGAAATTCAAAATTAAAAAAACATCCGCAAGTAGTCTGACATCCCAGATAAAAAATAATAACTCACTTTTATCATCTTTCGTTTAAAACTGTTACACATTTATTTTCATCAGAAAAAATATAAGTTTGTTTAAACCTATACATAAATTCAATTTATTCTGGAATCTATTTAAATATTTCTATATATTAGAATCGTTGACTAACACCCATAAAGGTGCTGATAGACTTGAGTATTCACTTCGAACATCAAGCATTTGCGGTTTTTATATTTGTCGAACTGAACAACGAGCCAAGCCAAGCATAGAGCCAAACATTGCTATGAACATTTTCATGATCATTCTAGTGAACGCTCTAGTCGATGCCCGTTAAAAAATATTCTTTACGATGATGTCAGACTTGACAGTCACGTGTGCTGCAGTTATATTCATTGGTAATTCTCATTACGTAAAAAATGTGACAGAGCAACAGGGGTGCGGGGAGGGACGTCTCAGAGGGTCGAAGCTTGGCTCTGCAAAAAGCTCGAAGCTTGTACGCTACAATGCTTGTCAGAACGCTCAATAGAATGCTCGCTAAAATGTTTTCGTTATTTTTTTGTGACGTAATATTCGCACGAATGCTCATTACAAGTGAATGCTCAAGTCTTTCAGCACCTTTACACAAGTATATAATTTGATTAGTTTGGAGTTAGATTCACTTTGTTTAACTTGTAATTATTTATTTATAAAAGAAAGTCGTGTTACGTTATTAATAACTAAAACCGGCTGGGGAATCGCACAAACATAAAAACAGATCGCATTGAGAACCTGCTTCTTTTTTTTAATTGGTTAAAAATACAAACGATACCTTACAAAAGGTGAAAATCTCAAAAGAGATATCTTTTAACTACAGCTTATATATTGTGTGAAAGTTGAATGGTTTGCTTCGTATGGTACTGGCATTAATTTGAAGCTACTGCATCAAACATTACTTAGCAAATGTCAAGGTTAAATCATTGTATTCTAATGTCGCAAAGTGCACTTGTAAAGTGTTACTCAAAGCGGGCATCACTAAAAATCGATAATCTCGATTGGCATTTCCAAACCACAAAAAGCAAAAAGCAGTTTTGACAAGAACATTACATAACTAAACTTTTTAAATATTGTAAGGAGAACAAGCAGACGGGTTTCACCACAGGTGGTAATGGTGCGTTGCCAACCTAAGGCTGGGATGTTAGGCCTCAAGCAAAAGTAAGTTTACCGGTTACCATATCCTCCAACTAAAGCACGTCAATAGCGAACACCGCCGTTATGGCGGCAGGAATAGGCAAGGCGGTGGTAGCAATTCAGGCGAGTCACTGTAACACGGTGTTGGTGACGGTAAGCCTATGCTCGCCTTTTACAAGCTGTCTGGAGGGCAGAGGGTCTATTCTACAAAGGAGCCTGGACCAACACAGGAAAAACTAACAATAACATGCTATTTATTCACCTCTATAGTCTAATAGGAAGTTTTTAGCGTTTATTACTATGAGATGTTGGATTCGATTCCTAGGTGCCCAATTAGAAATGTTTTATTTTAAATAATAAAAATCGGTTTATAATTGCCGGAGATATTGGAAGGCAAACAAGCAGACGGGTTTCCTAATTGTAAGAAATTCACGCCCATATCCCAAAGAATTAGGCAGAGGCACAACCAAGGCACCCACGACTAGCTGAAGACACTAACACAATGTGATATGTGGCAAGGTTATCGCCAACCGGTCACATATCCAATCCCGGGCAAAGTTATTTAAAAAAAAAGTATCTTCACGCCCATATCCCCGAAGAGGTAGACAGAGGCACAACTAGGGCACCCACGGCTAGCCAAACATAATACGTCCCACAATGTGATAGGTGGCATGCCTATCGCCAACCGGGCACGTTTCCAATCCCGAGCAATATTTTTTTAAATTAAAAAATTGGAAAAATCCCAATTTTCTTTTTGTTGCCAGACCCGGGATTCGAACCCGGGACCTCATGCAGTCAAGTCCAACAAATGAACCGCTACACCATTATACATTTTCTATTTTGTTTCCCGACCTGGGAATCAATCCAACCACAGAGGCTATAAATTTGAAATATATTCTGCAATTTATTTTATTTTCCCACACAGGATACCACGTGTAAGTTCACAGCCGTGACCACTACCGTGACCTATAATCCTGTTTAAAATTTCCAACATGAAGTTACAATGCAACGTAGTTTGTGCCTTGAATATAACTATCTGATATCCTGCTCGTCGCTACTTGTGATTCTGAGTCCGTCAACGTACTGTTACACAAAATTCTGTGTCAACGCCCTAAAATATATTCTGACTAATACTTACAACTGTTATACACAGTATAGCCTTTGTGGGCTATCGGTGCGGTTGTTGGACTTGACTTCATGAGGTCCCGGGTTCAGTCGTTAGGTTGGGCAACAAAAATGTGTTTTATCAATTTTCTAATAAAATAACGTCACTTGGAATTGGATACGTGCCTAGTTGTCGATAGGCTTGCAACCTATCACATTTGGCTAGTCGAGGGTACCCTGGTTGTACCTCTGCCTACCTCTTCGCGGATATGGGCGTGAAGATACTTTACATATTGTTTACTCGCTCCATCCCGCTCTGGGCAAAACCTTTCCTTGTTTTCATAATTTACGCAAATCACTGCAGTAGTACTATTTAAATTATGCGCTCTGGCTATATTCGTCAATCTTCGGAAACCCGAATCTATATTTTAAAGATATCTATATAGAGTTGTTAAATAATTAATTAATAATTTCGCTTAAATTTAGGTCAGGTCATTTTTAAAAATAAATAGTTTAAATAGTAGTACTATACTATTATTTAATCACACACTACCATTGTACCTACTACACAATTACTATATACACTACTAGCGGCTCGCCCCGGCTTCGCACGTTCATGAAATATACAAACAAACCTTCCTCTTCAATCACTTTATCTACTAAAAAAGCCCCATCCAAATAAGTTGCGTAGTTTGAAAGATTTAAGCATACAAAGGGACATGGGGACAGAGGAAGCGACTTAATTTTATACTATACTAGCTGACCCAGCAAACTTTGTATCGCTTGACATCAACGCTTCGATAGTAGCGCAGTCTGTCGGATCCAATGTGAAACATTCCAAAATCAACAACTACTTGTTATCAAAGAAAAAATAACTAAAAAACCTTCCTACCGTGATTCGTGACAGCCCTTCTTTACCTACTTTTAAGAAAAGATTGAAGGAACATTACTTATCGTTGACACAATAACATACTCATATACCTACTAAGATATTTTAATAATTATAATTATACCTGTTTTTTTACACACTTTATTAGTATATTTTTATTTATTCGTTCTAAGTATAGCTATAGTTAATTGTTTTGTACACGATGCCTTCCATTTTATTTTCACAGCTTAATTTTTTTTGGGTTGGCTGGAAGAAATTTCTTTAGTTAGAGATAAGTTCGCCTTTTGTGCGTTTTTAACTTCTCGTGTATTTTATGTATTTTAGTTTTTGTGTGCAATAAAGTGTTAAATAAATAAATAGAAAACATTTTTTCAGGAGACCAAGTTGTGAATCTAAACCATTCTCGAATTTCCTTGAACACACACAAAAAGTTTCATCAACATCGGTCCAGTCGTCTAGAAGGAGTTCAGTCACAAACACACGAACACAAGAATTATATATATAAAGATAGTGATGATAAATAAAAAAGTAGTTTGCAAAGAAATCAAAATACGTGAGTCCGGATTTTTATTATAGTTCAAATCATCTAAGTTTAAACTTTTCTATGAATGTGACCACACTTTGCTCATATCATAAAGAAGAAATGTCAAATGTGAGTTTTGGCGCCATCGAGAGAAAACATGGTCGAAGTTTTTTCATAATTATTAAATTTCATGTTTATATTGAGTGGAATTAGTCAATTTTGGTGGCATTTTGTACAATTTTGTTTAGAGAAAATGCAAAAATTAGCGTATCGTGTATTTACCTCGTTGCCGCCAAATCTCACTATGAGCCTGAGTAATGAGGCAACCTATTTACCCAAGACCCTGACTTGACTTATTGAAGGCTTATGACTAATTATAATTGGATCCCGATTTTGGTGAATTTGATGCAAATTCCTACTTGACTAATGGCAAAATACTAACGTGAATGTCAGAACAGAACAGAATAAGAAAGAAGAAAGAAAAGTCAAATGTATAAGTAGAAATGGCTACCCATAAACATTTAGAAACTGTTTTTACATGACACACAGTACGCATACGGAATACTGCGACACAATTACCGACAAAACTGTTATAGGCCTACTTAGAAGCTATGTTACCAACGCACGGTGTTCGACAGATGTAATGCAGTTGTAGTGTCTTAGATACTATGGAGACTATTGGATTAGTGAGTTTTGGTGAACCCATAAGAGTATTTTCAAGCCCATATCCCCGAAGAGGTAGGCGGAGGCACAGCGTGTCCCCACGATTAGCCGAAGACACTAAGGCCCACAATGTGATAGGTGGCAAGGTTAACCTGACATATATCCAATCCCGAGCAACGTTTTTTTTATTAGAAAATTGAATAACCCAATTTTCTTTTTATTTTCCAGACCTGGGAATCTAATCAGGGACTTCATGCAGTCAAGTCCAATACCTTGACCGCTAGACCACAGAGGCGATAACCCCGTAAAGCAAATAAAATTGCCAATTCTTTTACCAGCGACGATATCGATAAAGCTCTACTTATTGTGTTGGTCCGGGCTCCTTTGTAGAATAGACCATCTACCTTCCTTGCCAGGTAGCTCGTAAAAGGCGAGCATAGGCTCACCGTCACTAACACCGTGACATCTGACTAGGTGGTAGAGTTTAGCAGTGACTCGCTCGGATTGGTATCACCGCCTTACCTATTCCTGCCGCCATAACATTATGACGTGTTCCTGTTCGGAGGGTAAGGAAGCCGGTAAACTTACTTTTCTCGTTGCCTAACATCCTGGCCTCAGGTTGGCAACGCACCATTACCACCTTTAGTGTCTCTAGGCGGTGTGAATTTCTTACCATCAGGAATTCCGTATGCTTATTTGCTTTCCAATTTCATTAAAAAGAAAAAAAAGAGTATGATATCGACTTTACTAAGTTTAGTATATGTTTATTAATAGGACAATTAATGACTTGAATAATAATTATTCACAACATGAATGACTCATGACATTAAGGTCCAGTGATTGAATAATTGTCCTCTCAATGTCAACTCGGAGTTCGCAAACTGCAACCTTTACGCAATCGTAAATTCAATATTTTTATCCATGACGCCATTATCTGAGCTAGCTGTATTTAGCAACAGAAGCAGGAGTTTAAATTCAAGAAAGTTTAGTTTAGTTTAAAGTCTTGTCGGTTTCATTTCTCTCTCTCGATCTCTCCCAACTCTCTCATTTTTTTTCATTCATTAACAGATTGTCGGACTTAATTTATTCGTTTTTCAATTCATAGTATCTGCTTTACAAAGGTACTTGCGCCTAAGATAGCCCAGTTCTCAATATGGCCCATTTTCAATATTTTGTACTTTTTAAAGTTTGAAAGAAAAAAGAAAAAAGTCTTTCAAATTTAAAAAAATATAAAATATTTAAAATGAGCCATCTGAAGAAATGGCTCATCTTAGGCGCAAGTATCTTATCTCCTATTTTTTAAGAAATTATAAGTTTTGTAATTTAAATGTTACAGACATATCCAAGACTCAGGATAAATGATCAAATAAGTTTTTTTTATTGTTTTTTTTAAATAAACACCAGAATGTAAAGTAACATTTGTACATCATCTAAAAGTCAAGTGAATTTGTAAAAATATCTAGGTTAGCAACACATTAAAAATTAAAAAAAAAACAGTTGATCTTTCGTATACAAATATCTTCACGCCATCTCCCCCGTGTAAGATAGGTAGAGAGTATCTAGTGTCAAATGAAAAAAAATGACAGAGTCAGCGAATTCGATCTAATCAAAAGGCTCAAGTCCTTGTAATTCATCTTTTTTGTAATTCATCATATTACATACATATCTTCAAGCTACCTCCCCCGTGCAGGATAGGCAGATAGCATCTAGTGTAAAATGAAAAAAGTTAGCGGAGTCGGAGAGTTTGATCTAATCAAGTGGCTCGTGTCCTTGTAATTCATCTTATATTTGTAATTCATCATATTACATTCTTACCTTCACGCCATCTCCCCGTGTAGGATAGGCAGAGAGTATCGAATTTCAAGTGAAAAAGATTAGCAGAGTCGGCGAGTTTGATCAAATCCATATATAATAACGGTCCAGTATTATAATGTTTGAATAAATTCAATGAGCGATATGAATCATTGAATACATCATACATTTCACGCTTCACAGCACTACACAGTAAGGAGCACTTCTATTCTTAGATGTGATGTACTTGTGTATTATGTATTTTAGTATCGCTATTGCTTTAACATATAAATCATTTTTAGCTACCCGACCTATATTCGTTTATGAAACTACTGTTAGTAGAAGATAACTACATCGACCTACACCGAGCTGAAGATCGTATAAAACATCACTATATTGTATAAAAAAAGTCGCTTCCTCTGTCCCTATATCCTTTTATGTTATATGTCTATGTTATCCTATTATCCTTTGTATGGTTAAATCTTTAAAACTACGCAACGGATTTTGATGTGGTTTTTTCAATAGATAAAGTGATTGAAGAGCAAGGTTTAAATGTATATTTTATACCCTTGCGAAGCAGGGGCGGACCTCATATGTATATACAATTCTCGTGTCACAATGTTCGTTCCCGTATTCCTCCGAAATGGCTTGTCCGATTCTCATGAAATTTTGTTTTATTGAGTAGGTCTGAGAATCGGCCAACAACAATTTTTCACTCCTTATTGATAAGGGTGACTCGCCCCATTTTTTTACTAAAATTACATTAAAAATATAGAAGAACAACGTCTGCCGGGTCAGCTGGTATATTATAATAAATTAGAAATTATATTAATTATTATAGTAGATTAGTAATCATATTAAAAATTGGTTGCCTAAAAAAATACTGGACAAAATGTTTTTGATTATTTTTTAAACAATATTTATATACTTTTCCGATTTTTTTGGCGGACAACTCTCGTGCCTATATATCAACGTGTTCGAATTAAAACAGCCCATATGTTGATTTTTTGATAATCCATTAAGTGAAAGTAACTGGCGTACAAGTTTATACCTGGCAACCCTTGTAAATAACCTATTATCCAACTCAACTTCTGTATTTTATATATTACGTCATATACTTTAGATCAGGATTAAATTTTCTTTTATGTCTTAATATTGCAATATTTAATAAAAAAATATTTTTTTAAATAAAAGAAATCATATCAAGAGTTTTTTAGACATTATTTAGTACATTTCTTGATAAACTATATTTATTGTTTAATAGGTTTCTACCTATTATCAGTTCGGTGTATGTCGATTTAGGTTCGGATCTTAACTCATATTATTTATTTAAACCTGTCTTAAAACTGACTGAAAATTTTAAACTGAACAAAAGTATAGATCTCGTGTCATGATGTTTGTGATTACTTTTCTCTTACATGACTGGACCTTTATTTATTTTTAAACGACTAAAAACACAGGATTTCAAAATCTCCTCTTTTCGCAAAATGTATGACTTGGAAAATAAACAATAAAAAAATAATAAAACCGGACTACGCATTAATGAGTAACAGCCCAATTAACATTTTAACTTTTACCCCTCTTCCATAGCAACTAATATAAAATAGTAGATCCTACAATCTTCTTCAGAACATAAAGTATATTTTAGCCAAATTTCATTACAATCGATTTGACAGATTTGGCGTAAATCGCGGCCCTAAAAGACAGACAAAAGTTCTACAAAAGCAAAAAAATGTGTTATGACAAAACAAGGGAGTTTTAGTCACCTGCAGTTTCATAAATGTTCATAGTACAGCATCCACTCTATTACAGTTTTATTATAAATATAAATCTATTCTTATAAAATAACATATTCTGACTGACTGATTCATCATTCGCCGAGCAAAAACTGTTACAGCCATGAAATTTGGTGAGTTGGGTCGTTTTATTGAGTAGACACCCACAACGACGTAAGGGGGTGAAGTAGGGGTAGAAAGTTTGTATAGAAGACAGTCATTTTTTAAGTTAGAAACACGAAACTTCATGTTTGGGCTACTTATTAAAAATGAGTACCTAAATACGAATTTAAGCGTTTCTGGAAGTTCTATCCTTAACGGGGTTAAATAGGAGTTGAAAGTTTGTATGATATTATTAATGGGCTATAATCAGTAAACATATAAATTGCCGCGCAGGCAAAGTCGCAGGTAACAACTAGTATAAGTATAAATATATATAGCAATGCCAGGTCAGTAGTATAAATAGATGCATTTGAACATTTGCATTTAAAGTAAAAAAGCACAAGTTTCCAAACTTTTTAAAGTAATATCAAACTTTATTACATATTAGACATTTATTGACAATAAATTTAGATTATACAAAATAATGTCAGGCCTAGATTACTCTAGAAAGAATTTATTTAAATATTAGGGTTCCATTCAAACGTGGTAGTTGAACGTCATTTTTAAGTCTTAAAATGTAAGCGACTGGTTGTTAAGGTTTATAACCGACTTTGAAAAAAGAGGAGGTTATATGTTCAATTTTAATATTTATGCATATTAATCGATTTCTCAGGCATTACTATAATAATTAAAAAAAAAACATTTTTTTTATTCGTAATACAGAAAAAGTTCATAATTTATGTAAACTAAGATGACATAATGATTGCAATCAAAGACGGGCTTTGGAGTTTTACTTCGTTTATAGTATTACAGAATATATAAAATAAAATAATTCTTTATTGTGCACCAAATACTGGGAAATTATAAATACAGCAAATACAATTTAAACCAATAATTCCCAAAATGGTCCAGGTGGACCCCTAGAAGTCCACGGGAGAAGGTAGTAAGGTAGATTATTGTATTTCTATACTTCTTATCATCGGTGATTGGTGGAATTCCATTCTAGAAACAATTTATTCAATTTATTAATTTAGTACAATTGTTGTGAATAAATTATTTCTAGATCATTATGATTTTAAGGTAGAGCATTGCCGCAGAAAGCACTGCCCCTCACTGCGGTCATGCAGGAAGTCCACCGTATCCAGCAAAATTTTGATAGTGGTCAATGAAATGTATTAGTTTGGGAATCTCTGGTTTAAACTATAAGATAAAACTAAACTATAAGACTTAGAAAACGTGATGGTAAAATTGTATTCGGTTTTTGCAGTTTTGCAGTGTTTATATTATGTAGGGTAAAAAAACATACTGAACCCGTCTTACTTAAGCCCGTCTCACACATTACCGGCTGTATTGTATTTGCTTATGATTTTATTGCTCTCGTGACTATAAGTCGAGGTAACTGGTACGTAACGTTTTAGCAAACATGGAAAACATATTGTTCTAATTTTTATGTCAATTTACAAATCTGACAAAATTACAAAAAAATATTGACTCTGACTAAACTCGTTACAACTTGAGAAAATACGTGTATATACCCCTGATACCATCATATGCGACGTATCCTATGTATAAAATTCTCGTGTCACAATGTTCGTTCCCGTACTTCTCCGAAACGGCTTGACCGATTCTCATGAAATTTTGTGCGCATATTGAGTAGGTCTGATAATCGGCCAACATCTATTTTTCATACCCCTAAGTGACAACCTGGTGACTCACCCCAATTTTTTTTAATAAAATCACATTAAAAAAGTAGCATAACAACTCGGATCAAAGTTCGTACTATATCAAGATATGTCGAGAAATAATATCGTTACGCTTTCTTCTATCTTGCTCCCACCCCGAGAGTCTGTGCCGCTCGTTAAGACGACATGTATTTCTTACCATCAAAATATTCAACTCAGAGTCGTCAATTATCTTTTAATTAGTCATTAAATTGACATTTCCGGTACAATTTTTGACTTAATGACTGATTAAATGTTAATTGATGTCTCTGAGTGCGGCTCATAAAAATATATTAATTTATTAAGGTTTGAACAACTTCCAAAGTACTGTCTTATTTACTCTTTATTATTAAGAAAATTATTTTGAAAACGTTTTTTGGTCTCAAGAAGTGGTATGATGCCTAAATAAATTGTAGGCTTGGGTAGGGATGAAACGATCAC
The DNA here is from genome assembly GCA_002245475.1 of Calephelis virginiensis. NCBI lineage: Eukaryota > Metazoa > Arthropoda > Insecta > Lepidoptera > Riodinidae > Calephelis > Calephelis virginiensis. The sequence goes on along the minus strand of NJDC01000348.1, from coordinate 46,564 downwards.
GATAGACTTAATTACAATTAAATAGACTTCATTTCAGTGTATAATAAGGAATGAAAATTTGAGCCCTAAAATGTATTTAAGGAAGAGGATTTAACCGCTTTAATAAGGCTTAAACATGGAGGCTGTAATCTGAAATTATAAAGGTAAATGTCACAGTAATAATCTGGCTGGTGACAAGCAATTATATTTCGGATTGACGTCGGCTCTACATGCAATGTCGCGGCTCAATTATCCCAGCCCATTTAAGATGTGATTACCAGACCCAATCTGGCCTAAACGTCATTGAGTTTAACGTTACGTTCCACTTTTGAGGCCTAGATTTTGTCTATGGTTTAAATCACAAAAACTACTCTTCAAAAATGTATATTATGTATATCACTACATAGTATAATACAAAGTCGCTTCTTCTGTTCCTATGTCCTTTTGTATGCTTAAATCTTTAAAACTATTCAACGAATTTTAATGCGGTTTTTTAATAGATAAAGTAATTGAAGAGGAAGTTTTATATGTATATTTCAGAACTGTGCGAAGTCGGGGTGGGCTGCTAGTTATGTATAAAATAAAGTCGCTTCCTCTGTCCCTATGTCCTTTTGTATGCTTAAATCTTTAAAACTATTCCACAGATTTTAATGCGGTTTTTTAATAGATAAAGTGATTGAAGAGGAAGTTTTATATGTATATTTCAGAACTGTGCGAAGCCAGGGCGGGCTGCTAGTTATGTATAAAATAAAGTCGTTTCCTCTGTCCCTATGTCCTTTTGTATGCTTAAATCTTTAAAACTATTCAACGGATTTTGATGCGGTTTTTTTAATAGATAAAGTGATTGAAGAGGAAGGTTTATATGTATATTTCAGAACCATGCGAAGCCGGGGCGGGCTGCTAGTTATTAATAATTACAAAATTGGCCCACCTTAATTTTATAAAAACCACTAAACTAATCAAGATAAAATTAATTCGAGGTGGTAACCCTGTCACCCTTTTTTTAAAAATTCACATTCTTAAATCTAAAAAAATTATTTAATTTGCAATTTTCCGCCAAAAAATTTATACGTTTTATGGCGTTACAAAAAATTCAAATTCTTCTCTAATCTAAAAATTCATTTTAATCGCCTCTATGATTACTAGGCTACAGTGTGATTTTGTGTATTAGATTGGTGTTAGTGCTCTGATGTAGCGGGTCGATACCCGGGTCGAGCAACTCAATTTTTCTATATTTTAATAACATCATTCTTCGAGAATGGATGAGTTCCCAGTTGGACAAAGGGCTTACCTTTCATATTGCAGTACCTTTGACTAAACATGCGTGGGTGCCCTGGTCGTACCTCTGCCTACCTTTTCTGGGATTTTAATCGCCTCTATGATTTCTAGGCTACAGTGTGATTTTGTGTATTAGATTGGTGTTAGTGCTCTGATGTAGCGGGTCGATACCCGGGTCGAGCAACTCAATTTTTCTATATTTTAATAAAAACATCATTCTTCGAGAATAGATGAGTTCCCAGTTGGACAAAGGGTTTACCTTTCATATTGCAGGACCTTTGACTAAACATGCGTGGGTGTCCTGGTCGTACCTCTGCCTACCTTTTCTGGGATACTTAAGGTACTTAATATTATTCTCGATTCCAAAATTACGTATTATAAGTTAAGGCATTCAATATATAAAGTTTTTTCCCCTAACTCACATAAATCTTTAAGCCTCAGACTCAACAAATGAAAATGTCATTAGTTTTTCTTGACAGCATCAAAAAATATATTCCAAAAAGAATTATGGTTTGGGTCTCAGATTTTTTATTAATATCTAAAAGTTTTACAAAGTCATAGGCGAAATTAGATAATATTTGAGTTTATGACAAACACACAGACAAACGTGGCAGGAGAACGTTGTTTTTAATATTGTTATGTATTGACAAGAAGCACTGCTTAGCATAATAGTTTCTATCGCCTTTGTGGTCTAATGGTCCGGCGTCGGACTTGACTTCTTAAGTCTAGGGTTCGATCACCAGATCGGGCGACAAAAATATATGCAATAGGCTTGCCACCTATCACATTGTGAGATTTAGTGTTTTTGGCTAGTCATGATTGCCCTGGTTGTCCCTCTACCTCAGCCTTTCCCAAAGTGGGCGATAACGCCCCCTTGTGGGCGCTGGAA
>NJDC01000348.1:0-16091 GCA_002245475.1 Calephelis virginiensis | reverse complement strand
CCCCTCAACTGGCGAGCTGGCGACTATAAAAGAAAACGATTAAAATCAGACTACGTGTCGATGAATTAGTGCCAAATTTACATTTCGACTTTTACTTCTCTCCCGCATGAACCCCTTTCATAAGCTGGATAAAAAGTAGCATGTAATATTTCTCGGAAACATAACCACCTGTCGTTTCGATTTCGATGCATTCGGTTCCGTAGATTTGGCGTAAATCGCGTCAGGATATAGACAGAAAGACAGTCGAAAATTCAAAAATACTGGAAATGTGTTCTGCTGCCCTATAGCTTGCACTTATTTTCTGTTAGATATGTTCATATTTACTACAGAGTAGCGGCCCGCCCCGGCTTTGCACGGGTATAAAATATACATATAAACCTTCCTCTTTAAACACTTTATCTATTAAAAAACCGCATCAAAATCCGTGGCTTAGTTTAAAACCTTAACATCCAACCAAATCAGTATTGAACGTTAAACTAAAACAGTCTTTTTATATTTAGTTTCAAAGCCCTGATGATGCTGTAAACAGTGAAACCGGTTGCCTAATCAGTAACGAAAATTATTAAATAAAGTGTCTAGTGGATAAGTACTAGTGTTTACTACAAAAAGGTGTGGATATAATGGAATCCACCAATTGCCGACGATAGCAAGTATAGATTCTATATCGTTTTTCTTATTGCATAGTAATTAAATAAACATACCTAGTAGATTCTGCTAGGTCTGTAATTCCGGTCGTGTATCAATAGCTTAAACTAGATACATATAGAACTTATTACATAGGCAGTAAAGAAATCGTCGAAATAATTATTTTATTACCTAATACTTTTAAAACACCAATTTATTTGGCCTCAAAGTAGTCATAGAAATTTATGTTATGAAATGGAACTATTGCTATTGCAGATCATGGGAAAAACGACAAGAACAGATGTTTAAAACTGGAGAAAAACTTAGTAAGTTTGACTTAGTTTTCTTAAACTTCTAGATTATATTACCTATATACATACATATCTTCACGCCAATTTTTTACGGGGTAGGCAGAGAGTGTCGAGTGCCAGACCACAACTTCCTGACAAACCTGTCTAGCTCCCTTCACATTCATTACCCTTTTCATACAAACACGTCGGTTTCGGAGACTCTTGACACCACCATCGGATAATATCCGAGTGATCTGATCGTGGAATGTCAGCCTTGGTCTCCCCGGGTACCTACATCCATCCACATTCGCATATATCTGCTTTGGCAATCTATCATCTGTCATTCTTTCCACATGACCGAACCAGCGGAGCATGCCCTTTCGCATTTTAGTACCAACACTTTCTTTCAATACCACTCTTTCTCGGGTCTCACTGTTGTTGTTGTTAGTATACATTGAAGTAGAAAAAAAGGTTAGTTACCTGTGTGATTTATTTTAAACAAAATATATGCCAGGTAAACCTTGAGCGGACATCTGTATATTTAACTAATGCTATGACGAAGCGAGTTTCGGGGTACCTCTTTAATGGTTGTTTAATGAGTCATCTTGTGTTACTGTAATTAAAATTTAAATCTAAATCTTATCGCCTCTGTGGTCTAGCGGTTCAGTTGTTGGACTTGACTGCATGAGGTCCCGGGTTCGAATCCCGGGTCGGGCAACAAAAGAAAATTAGGTTTTTTCCAATTATCTAATAAAAAAAAGGTTGATCGGGATCCTACCCCGATATATGCCCGGATATATATATCCGGATATGTGCCCGGTTGGCGATAGGCTTGCCACCTATTGTGGGATTTAGTATCTTCGGCTAGTCGTGGGTACCCTGGTTGTGCCTCTGCCTACCTCTTCGGGGATATGGGCGTGAAGATACTTTTGAATTTAAATGTTGATTAGCCTGCTGTAATATGTATAGAAAATATCTTTTGAGGTTCTTGATTACATAACGTTCAAACTTACCAGTTAGACCAAGTTACAAAACTGGATATACCTAATGATTTCAAATCCCCGTTTTTCCCCGCTTTGTCTCCTTTGTAGAATAGACCATCGGCCTTCCTGCCAGGCAGCTCGTAAAAGGCGAGCATAGACTTACCGTCACTAAGACCATGACATTCTACTACGTGGTAGAGTTTCGCAGCGACTCGACCGGATTGGTACCTACGCCTTATTTATTCCTGCTGCTATAACGTCTGTGCTTGCCGTTGACGGTTCGGAGCGTAAGGTAGCAACGCACCATTACCATCTTCGGTGTCTTTAGGCGGCGTCAATTTCTTACCATCAGGAAATTCATCTGCGTGTTTGCCTCCCAATATCATAAAAAAATTCTATTACACTACAGAAGATTTTTTAGCTGGTTTATGTTTAAATGTGGCTGTCGACAACAACGTTCTTAATTTTTTTTCAGACAATGCTTCCAATCTACCTAAGAAGCCTGAAATACAGCCAGCAGATAAGGATTTCGAAAATGGTAACAAAAATGGAGAATTGAAATCAACAGAAATTGTAATTAAGTATAAATATAATTACAAAACATGTGATGTCAGATATTAAAATATTGATTTAGTTGTATATTTACAGGATAAGGAACATTCAGGTGAAAATGCAAATACGATATCTAAACCGAAAAAAAAATTAAATAGCAGTAATGCAAAGAAGCACTTGCAACAAAATAATTGGTCTAAAAATTTAAAAATAGATGAAGGTCAAGCAAAATTCAAATCCAAAGATGTTCAACCCTTAACGTATACAAACAGATCAGTGAGAAAACAATCTATTTTACCTCAAAACTTTAACGGAAAAAATGGCAATGATACTAATTCTAAGATACCAAAAAGTGACATTACTTCAATTTCTCTTGAAGAACATTTTAATAAGCCTGAGAAGGATTCAAAATCAAATTCACCTGAATCTAATAACCTAAGTGATGAAAAAGATGACACATTAAAACCATCTGCAAATTATGAATACGAATCAAAAAATGTAATTGATATTACACCAAAACAAACTGAAGATAAAAGTGTATCTGTTAATACTGGTGGCATTGTTAATTTAAAATTAAATATAGAAGTCAATGATTACCCAAGTTGTATTAAACAAGACACAGATAAGGATAACTTGCAAATTTTACAGTCTCAAACTCCATTTAATATCACAAATAAACACACTTCAGAAGTAAATATTAACATGACATCTAGTGATGTAACATTGTTAGAATACAACAATGATGGTAATAAACAGCAAGAATTTGAAAAGTCTGTTGTTATCAACCGCGGAGTTCTCACTAATAACCCAATTCCTCAAATTATTGTTATTAACTGTACTTGTCAACAGATCGATGCCGAAATTAAATTAACACAAATTAAACGTGAGAGAACAGAAAAAAATTATGTTTATTCAAAACGAATCGTAGAAAACCCTGGTGTAAATGAAAGGTTGGAATAAATCTCAATCTCTCTCAATAGTAATTGAAATTTATTGTAATGTTTTAGAAAAAATAAATTATTCAGATAGCTTAGATAAACAACCTGCAAAACCTGCAAACAACCTTTCCTTGAAAGGAAAACTTGTTTAGTGTATTTGCAAACTCAGTAAATCGTAGTAGGTACGTCATTAATGACAGAAGACTGGGTAAAAACTAAAATTTTTGGTCTGTTACAAAATTTTTATAATTCTTAATAGAAAGTTATTTTTAAAATTTGAAACAAATACATGAAAATTGAGAGCCTGTAATAGGTTGGCCAGAATGAGGCCTGCTTGATAAACTATTAGTAATATATTTTAAAAGTTATCACTTTTATTTACAGATGTGTGTGTCTTACAAGTGATCTCTTGACAAACTTAAGCCTTCAGCCTACAAAAGAGCCAAATAATGAAATGGACATTAAAGATAAAGAACCTGGACTTTTTTTATCATCTTCAAGAATTTGCACACCAGAAACAGCTTACACTTGCTGTAACAAAATAATGAATGAGAAGAAAAATCCAAACTTGAGACAGACGATTTTAATAGATCAACTTTCAAATTTGCAAAACAATCATGTATTACCAAAAACAGACAAATACGTTCAGACTGGATGGTGTAATATGGTGGTAAGCTGAGGCTGCTTATAAATTTTAACAAAAGCAACTAATCCATTCCAAAGGCCAAGGATTTATAGAAATTAATAATTTTGATCTAGCTATTAACTTCTCCACGTCTAAAAATAAAATGACGCGGTAACTTATTATTTAAAAAGCGTCAAATGTGATTTATCTTGTACGGTAACTTGAGAAAATTGTCTAAATTTACAATATTTTTTTTAAATTAATTTTTGACAAATTTATGATGTATAAACAGATATTGTACCTTCTCCTTATTTTGATGTTCTTATCTTCTAAACCTTGGTTGTTTGGAAGAGATCGCTTGTTTGCGATAAAACCGCCTTTTGTATAAAATATGGTTTTACTAATGTAAAAGTAAAGTAAAGTATCTTCACGCCCATATCCCTGAAGAGGTAGGCAGAGGTACAACCAAGGCACCCACGACTAGCCGAAGACACTAAGTCCCACAATGTGATAGGTGGCAAGCCTATCGCCAACCGGGCACATTTCCAATCCCGACCAACATTTTTTATCAGAAAGTTGGAAAAATCCAATTTTCTTTTTGTTGGCCGACCCGGGATTCGAACCCGGGACCTCATGCAGTCAAGTTCAACACCCGGACCGCTAGACCACACAGGCGATTACTAATGTAATATGCAACAATGTCATGATTTAGTTGTGCAATAAAGAGTTTATTATTATTATTAAATTTAAAAATGTCTAAATGGTCACAAGTTGTTCGTATCGCCACGTGGTGAATGTTGCGACTAATTTTTAACCAAATTTTAAAAAAAGAAAGAGGTTCTCAATTCGACTCTTTTTTTTTTGTATGTTCGTTACGCGATCACTCGGCCAATATTCAACTGGTTTTGATGGTTGATAATCAAATTTTACTTCTAGTTGGAGGCAAGATGTCAAGAAGACGGGCGATATTCACTACACTTTCCACTTTTAAGTCAATTAATTGAATACAAGTTGCTATAAAATTAATTTATAATCAGAAAACATGGTTTCATTATTGTTATACCTACCTGGGAATCTACTTTTCAATGTTTTCTTAAACTATAATCGGAAAACAATGTTTAATTATTCTGAAACTTACCTGGGAATATCTAGTTTCAACGTTTTTCTTGAAAAAAAAAAGTATCTTCGCCCATAACCCCGAAGGGTTGCAGGCCCACAGGTTCTGTAAAATGTATATATATATGGAAAAAGTGCGAGCACATTTCACGATGCGTTTTACACCCGCAGCGGCCGCGGTTGTTTGCGGTTCCCGCGGCAGCGGTCGCCCGCCCGAAGAATCGTACAAGTTTGCGACCTATGTTTTCAACCGCGATAACTAAGTGACCGCACAAATTAGCGGTCTCGTGAATTTTGAAATAAAACAGAAGTTCCGCGACCGCCGCGGGCGCGGGTAAAAACCAATCCGTCAGTTCTTACGCTTAATAGTCAAAAAAGTCAAAACTAAATTTATTTGCTTTGTAAAAAAACCAAAACGATCATATAACGACACAATGAGTCAAAAATCGTAACGTCAATCGCTTTGCTCAATTGGAACTGCTCGTTGTATGCTTTTATCTTCTGTGCCAGGATATTGAGAGGTTTCTTCCCGAGATATTGAATTTGCTCATCCGTTAAATGTTTTAAATTCGCTGCCGTCATTATCGCCATTACCTTTGAAACAAAATTACGTATATATCTTCAAGCCAAGTCCTTTAAGGAATAGGCAAAGAGTATTCAGTGCCAAAAATTACGATCTTGACAGACCTGCCTGGCTACCATAACCTTTTAACCCCTTTCATAAAAACACGCTGGTTTCGGAGACTTTTGACTACACCTTTGGACACGCCCAAAATTTGCATTGCACCTCTGCTTTCTTCTTTCATTTCTTGTCATTCATTCGCTCATGAGGACGAACCATAGGAATGAAACAAAATTATATTAAAATATGTTTAAGAGGTACCTTCGGATAATCGTTAATGCCTGGTTGTACATTTGCCTACTTCTTCGGGAACATGGATGTGAAGATACAATGCAAATAGGCAAACGGCAGCCACATCAAAGATAGAGATACCAAAATACTAAGCAAAGTTTCCCCGTGTTGGTCTGGGTCCGCCGAGTAGAATATATCATCTTCCTTTCTGCCAAGCAACTCCAAAGAGGCGGGCACTGGTTAAAATTTAGGTCATTATCAACAAGACCACTAGTGGTAGAGTATTGGGCAGTAACATGTGGTGGGTAGGGATCAACTGCCTTACCCATTCCTGCCACCATAATGTCTCTATCATGTTCTGATCTGGTTGGTAGGGTAGCTTGACTTGCATTAGGCCTAATTTCTGCCTCAGGACAGCGACGCACCTGTAACATCTATGGTGTTTAAACACAACGGTTTTGACTTACCATCTCGAAAGCCATGTGCTTGTTCGCTGACCTTTAACGTAAAAAAGAAGCAATCCTAAAAACTGTCAATATGAAAGCGGAACCTTTAACCTTTCTGTCCTATAAAATGGTGTTACAAGAAAAATCTGTAAACTAGCCGTCACAATACAAACCGTGAGCTACCTTATTAGTGAAACTTTTTAAAAGCATCTTCAAGCCCGTATCACCAAATTGGTAAGCAGAGGTAAAACTAGGGCACCCACGACTAGCCGAAAACATTAATTAACTCCCTCAATTGATAAGTGGCAAACCTATCGCTAACCGGACAAGTATCCCGGGAAACGTTGTTTTTATAAAATAATTTAAAAAACACATTTTTGGTTGACCGACACGGGTACCGAACCATGAAGTTAGGTCAAATACCGGGCCGCTTATTTATAACATGCATAGCTGTGTCTAGTCTTAACAAACCTGTGGGGTAATGCCTGCGACTGCAGGAGGATTGATAGCAGCTAATTCTTCACCGTTTACTTCACCCAAGAGCAGTCCCAAACGAGAAACATCTTTCGCTGTCCAACTATTAGATTTTCCAAGCGCCTGCAATATTAAAATAGCTAGTACTCAGTCTGGGTATTTTTTTCTTGTGAATATGCAAGTATCACAGATTATTTATAGATTACTATCCGTATATGTTGCCCGCGGCGTTGCCCTCTTGGTTAATAGCCCACAGGAACAATAGTAGGATGGAGGATACACTCCTAACAAATAACTGATGCCATTTCTAAATATTGCTGACTCTCTTTAATGTATCGGCCTCTCTCACAGTTTGACTTTGCTAATTGATTTTATAAGACTTTCTGGAGTTTTGGCGCCATTAAGAGATATGATGGTTATAGATTTTATCATAATTATTGAGTTTTGATTTTATATTGAGTGAAATTTGTCAATAGTGTAATTTTGTACAATTTTGCTTAGTCCAAGTGCACAAATGAATAGTCATGAAGAAATGTGCGTGTTATGTATTTTCTCGCTGCCACAAAATCTTATTATGGGGCCACTTCTTTTCTGAAGACGTTACTTTCTAACGTGACTATCTTTGACGACATAATATGACTAGTTTTGAACAAATCGAACCCATTTTTTAAATCAGGTAACTTAATGAAAATGTCAACTTGACTAACGGCAGATGCTCACGCTAGTGCCTAAAACTAACGAAAGATAAAGACTCTCTGAAAGAGAGACCGGTACATTAGAGAGGCAACAACATTTGAAAATGACATCAGTTCCTTGTTATGACTGTTACCTCCAGTAGAACTACTACTGAGGGGTATGAAGCTTTAGACTACTACTACTGTAGTAATCTAAAGCTTCATGCAAGTAGTTTTATCTACAAATAGGAAATGGTAAAAAATAGAGCGCCTGCAAAATAATAATAGCTTATCTTGAAAAAAGCATTTTTTCTATTTCAAACAAACAAAAACCTAAGCTACAACTTCTCGTTTATCACACACATAAATCCAGGGTGAACATTAAAACAGGATCGGGTTCGATCCCGACGAGACAGGCATTTTTGTGTGATGAATTTCGATGATTCGATTCGTTTCGATGATGTATTTCCGGATCTGGGCCTTCATTATATTTTTAAGGCTTTTAAATATTTCTATGTAGGTATCAGAGTCGTTGACTAACACACACAAACTAGTAACATGTTCAGAGATTTTAATTTATTCAGTAAATCTTCAAAACTAAAACTATCTAAATGTAAACTAAAATTAGGAAACTAAACTAACTAGAAGCTAATAATTACCGTTGCAATGATTGAGATGAAATAAGATATCTCGTCTTCCTTACTTTAATTAAAGATATTATACCTCTCCTAATTCAGTACTCTTAACTATTTTAATAAAATTGTTTTGTTGGCCAAAGGGAATAAAAGTTACCAAATGCGAGTCGGACTAGCACTTGAAGTGGTCCTTAGTAGAAGGGTAGATCAATATATATTTAAAAATACTAGTGGTCGCCCATTGGTTGAAATATGACATCGAAGAACTCCATCGTCATTTCTCAAGACCAACTATTTTGTTTCCTGAATAGTTAGTGCGCCATCTTTTATCGTCAACATCAATATTTGTTTGTGTGTGTCAAATGCATGGTAATGTGGATAATGTTTTACTCATTGATTTAATGTACTTTACAAGCATTATTATTGAAAAATATTAGCGTTCTGCACTTCTCCTATACATAAACTATAAGTGTGCCAAATTTCATGCTCCTCCGTCAGCGCAATTTTCGTAAAAAGGGGTCCTAAGTTTTGTCATCACGTATTAATATATAAATTGGACCTTATCCTGAAATTATATTTTCATAATGATAGATTTTAGTAGTTTAAGAGAAGCATATGTTTGAGAGGTGATATAATTTGACGAGTCTGCCGGTGTCGGTCTGTAGCATCATAACTGTTATACAGATAGACTGATTTCGGTGCGGATGTTTTTGTTTAAAAGCTGACGTGATCGAGATGGTTCTTAGCTACATAGCAGTTTTGTTGGGGTAAAGTTTTAATTTTTGGATTATTTTTATATGCTTCATTTCGATTACTCTGGAAATAAATTCTAGTATAGGAGTTCGAGTCCTTAGCCGTTCGAATAACAAAGGAAAAGGTACTTAAATCTTTATGCATTGAAACTTACTCATTACACACACACACACACACACACGCACGCACGCACGCACGCACGCACGCACGCACGCAAATCTCAAGATCCTGGCAGACCAGTCTGGCTTTTTCTACTTTTAGAATGTCAACCTTGGTCTCCCTGGGTATCTACATCCATCCACAATTTACTGAAACTTACTGTGAAACATCCATATACTGAAACTGATGTGAAATCTACTGTTATACTATTTCATATGCCGTTAGACATTAAAACAATCTAAACACACAATTTAAAGACGGTAGCTTAAAGGGTAAGTACGTACTTGAGCCTTTGACATCATGTTGAGATAAAATCTCCGCTGCAGCGAATCACACGCTCGTATGTGATAAAATACCTTGAATTGTTGCAGATTAATTAGACCGTGTAAAAGAATAGAGGACAAAACTCTCAATATACGACTTGAAGTTACACCAATAATTTCTGAGTTGTGAGTTGGGACGTTTTTAAACAAAACATAAAAAAAACAATAAGTAAAAAAGTAGTTTCACTTCCGTATATAAGAAACGGTAGGCAGAAGCACAACCACGATTAATCGAAGACAATCCCACAATGTGATAGGTGGAAAGCCTATCTCCAACCTAGACCAATATCTTTGGTCTAGGGGTCCAGTGTGGAACTTGACTCCATGAGGTCCCGGGTTCGATTCCCGGGTGGGCAATCAAAAGAAAACATTTTTCCAATTTTCTAACCGAAACAGCGTTGCCCAAGATTGCATATGCGACCGGTTGGCGATATAGGCTTGCCGCCTATCATATTAGCATCTTCAGCTAGCCGTGGGCCCTAGTTGTATTTCTGCCTACCTTTCCTGGTAGCTTATCTTTTTCTACCCTTATAGGAGCGAAACTACTTTGTATTTTTTATTGCTTTTTTTATGTTTTGTTTAAAAACGTCCCAAATTACAACTCAGATATTGTTGTTTATGCCAAAATTACCATGTCTATCTGCCAATAATTCCATGCCATTCTATTACCTCAAGTCACATATTGAGAATTTCGTCCCTATCCTTTCATCGACCCTGTGATCTAGCGGTCCAGGTGCTAGACTTTATTTTATAAGGTCCCGGGTTCGATTCCCGGGTGAGCAGTAAAAATCAAAACGTACTTTAATTTTTTTTTAATTAAAATTAAAATTTTCTTTTTGTTGCCTGACCCGGGAATCGAACCCTTGGCCTCATGAAGACAAGTCCAACAACTGGACCGCTAGACCACAGAGGCAATAGTAAAAATGCGTTATTGATTAGATTTTAAATAAAAATCGAGTTGCGTTAGGTAGTATTAATTCAATAATAGAGAAATTAATAAAAAAAACATTTTTTTTAAATTCATGAAATTTTTGACACAAAATTCCAACTACATATGCATGTCTGTCATGTACAGAACCCATGGTTGCATTTTTACTGACCAGAAACCAATCAGAAATATACTGGAGATAGCAAATAAGCAAACACGTCATTGGACAGCTATTTGATGTACCTACCTTCACCCAGTAATCAGCACTAAAATTATTCGTAATCAGAACCCTGATCTGGCTGGTTCTTATAAGTTGCTGAGAGAATGTTTTGTGTTTTCCATTTTTTTTATGATAATGGAAGGCAAACAAGCAGCCGGATTTCCTGCCAAAGGTGGTATTGGTGCGTTGCCAACTTGAGGCCGGGATATTAGGCCTAGAGTAAAACTGTGCGTTGCCAACCTGAGGCCGGGATCTTAGGCCTAGAGTAAAACTAAGTCTACCGGCTACATTATATTAATTTCGGTCAAAATTAACTAATAAGAAATAAAAAATAAATAGAAGCATTAAGAATAATGAAAAATAGAGACGCTAGGTTTCGGACACAGGTGCTGTGGAGGGTCGGCGCAACCCTGATGGTTGTCCGTCTCTGTTGGCCTACTGCTTAATCCTACTCAATATGAAAAAAGTATAGAACTAATAACTGGAGAACTTACTTGGTCTGAAAGCTGTAAATACGAACTTCCTGGGACAGTCCTCATGAGGACTATAGGTACGCCACACAGCAAGTTGTTCATTATGTTCAAATACTGAGGTTGCGACCAGTGTTTGTTCATGTTGATGTATCTACTGGCTACTATTCCGACCTGAAACATACATACACATACATATATTCACGCCAAGTCCCTTACGAGGTAAGCAGAGAGTATAGAGTGCCAGACCTCACGATCCTGACAAACCTGTCTTGCTTCCTTCACATTCATTACCCTTTTCATACAAACACGCCGGTTTCGAAGACTCTTGACACCACCCTCGGATAATATCCGATTGATCTGATCGTGGAATGTCAGCCTTGGTCTCCCCGGGTACCTACAATCTACATTCATCCACATTCGCATTGTATTTCTGCTTTGTCAATGTTTCATCTGTCATTCTTTCCACATGACCTGAAACATACTACTGTATTACTAGTTTATTGGGTTGAATGACATGAGGCTATAAGGTTGCATGTGAGAAGGAATTGGCGCCAAATCTCATCTACTATTACTTAGTAGGGAATGGTGTTTGGTGAATATTTTTTTTTTATTCATGGTTGATCCCCGAAGAGGTAGGCAGAGGCACAACCAGGTCACCCCCTACTAGCCGATGATACTAAGTCCCACAATGTGATAGGTGGCAAGCCCATCGCCAGCCAGGCACATATCCAATCCCGAGCAACATATTTCTATTAAAAAAAAAACAAATTTCCTTTTTGATTTCCGACCCGGAAACCGAATTCGGGCTCATCTCATGCAGTCCAGTCCAGTACCTGAACTGTTAGACCACAAAAGCGAAAATATGATTGAATTACATATTTTTAAATTATTCTTCAGAAAACGTTGGTTAAAAACGTTACAAGTCGACTGTCCGGACTAATCTGACATAATGTTTCATCTCTTTTCTTTTTGTGTCATTAGAAAAATATGGCATACACTTCGATTCGAATTGTGGAACAGTTCGGCGTCGGACTTGACTTCCTGAGGTCCCGGCATCGATTTTTGGATAGAGTAAAAAAAATAGAAAATGTGTATTTTTAATATTCTATTAAAAACAACGTCGCCGGGGAATGGATATGTGCCTGGTTGGCGATAGGCTCATATATCACATTGTGGGACTTAGTGTATTTGGCTAGTCGTGGTTGCGCTTGTTGAGCCTCTGCCTATCTCTTCGGTCATATGGGCGTGAAGATTCTTCTGCTTTTTACCTGATGTCTATTAAGGTCAGCATGAGTTCCAATATATGATAAAATCCGTTCATCTGACAAGTTGAGTCTACCCATTTCCCTTCCACTTACGTGTTGGAACAGTGGCCTATACATTTCTAGTGTTTGGTACGGTATATCCTTGGGCTTCCCACCATCTTTTACCACTTCCCATGTCGCTGCCAGCTTTTCTCGAGCTATTTTCATCATAGATATTGTACGAGCCTGCAATGTTATCATGAACTTTGTTAACAAAACCTCGTTGGTAGAGTAGTTAGCGTCCATGCCTAGCAACACTTAAGATGAAGTTTGAGTTCGATCTTTAACAAGGTTAAGTGTTTGTGAAATTGACCTGTCTTCTATATTTCTGTATGATGTATACCAAATTGATTGCTGTTGTTGTTTATACTGTACTAGATCAACCGGGAACCTTCGTACTACCTTAATACTGTGACCGATAGTGGTGCCATCTACCGGATCCATTTGTGTTTTTAAAACACCTGCATTTCTGACATGTATACCAAATTGATTTCCATTTTTTTATATCACTAGCCGAACCGGCAAACTTCTTACTACCTTGATTCGGTGACCGATAGCGGTGCCATCTATCGAATCCTTTATTATTTTCAAACCATAGGAAATCATTAAAAAATACAAACAGAATTTCAGCTAAATCGGTCCGGCCGTTTTAGGAGCAATTTGGTGACAAACAAACAAACAAACATTAGCCTTACTAATACATATTCCCCCTTACTAATAAGTCTTATGCACCCGTTGATCTGGTGTGTTACTTTACTTATGCTAACAAAAAATGAAGCTACCCGCTAGATCATAAGGCGCGTAAGTTTAATTAGTAAGGTATTAAATATTTATCGTGATTGTCATAAAAATAATCCCGGGTCAGGCAACAAAAAAATGATTTTTCCAATTTTCTAATTAAAAAAAATGGTAATCGGGATTTGATAGATGTGCCCGGTTGGCGATGGGCTTGCCACCTATCACATTGTGGGACTTAGTATCATCGGCTAGTAGGGAGTGACCTGGTTGTGCCTCTGCCTACCTCTTCGGGGATCAACCGTGAATAAAAAAAGCGATATTCACCTAAACACCATTCCCTCCTAAGTAATAGTAGATGAGATTTGGCCCCAATTCCTTCCCACATGCAACCCTATAGCCTCATGTCATTAAACCCAATAAACTAGTAATACAGTAGTATGTTTCAGGTCATGTGGAAAGAATGACAGATGAAAGATTGACAAAGCAGAAATACAATGCGAATGTGGATGGATGTAGATTGAGGTAGGGTAGGTCGGGGCTTAAAGGTCCAATTTGAATATTTCATTTTTTTTAATGGTCCTTTATTTATGGGTTAATTGTTATGATAGTAATGTGCCATTTTGATATTATTCTAGACCTGTCTAGACTTGCCACCTATCCCATTGTGGGACTTAGTGTCTTCGGTTAGTCGTGGGTGTCCTGGTTGTGCCTCTGCCTGCCTTTTCGGGGATATAGACGTGAAGATAATTTGTAGTGTAAAATGGAATGTTTTTTTATAATTCAAATATTGTGGATAATTCAAAAATTGACGGAAATTGAAGTTTATTCTTAGTGGATGTATGCGTAGCAACTCTACGACGTAGCACCTCCAAGCAAACGTTGAACAAACGCAAGGGATTCTTTAAATAGTCTACTAGTCCTACTAATATCATGAATGTGAAAGTTTGTATGTTTGTTTCTAAGTTTGTTACTCCTTGACACAAAAAATATTGAACCAATTTTCATAAAGTTTGGTACATGCATAGAGGGTAACTTTGATTAACATATTTTATAGTTTTTATTCCAAAAACAAGTTTCTGTTAGAAAACTAACCACACAGGCAACGCCGCGGGCACCAGCTAGTTATTGAATATATAATAATGCAATCAAATATAACATTTCTTAGCTGACAAGAGACAGTTTTTTAGCCGACACCTGAAAGGGGAAGACTCTCAATTCGTCTGGTTTTTCCTTTTTGTGCTAAATCGCTTCTGTGGTCTAGCGGTCCAAGTGTTGAACTTGCCTTCATTAAGTCCCGGTTTCGAATCCCAGGTCGGGCAACAAAAATAAAATCTGGTATTTTCACTTTTCTTATAAAAAAAAATGCTGCTCGGGATTGGATATGTGCTTGGTTGGCGATAGGCTTGCCACCTCTTACATTGTGGCACTTAGTGTCTTCGCTAGCCCTGATTGTGTCTCTGCCTACCTCTTCGAGTATATGGGCGTGAAGATACTTATTTTTTCTACTCCTCGTCTGGGTCCGGGTCCCCTAAGTAGAATAGACTATCTGCCTCTATGCTAGGCAGCTCGCAAAACACGCGTACTGGTAAAAAAAGGTAGTCACTAACAGGACCACTGGTGGCAGAATGTTGTACAGAAATTTGCTCAGGTTGCTCAGGTATCCACCGCCTTACCTATTCCTGCCGCTACAATGACTGTCTTGTTCTGGTCCGGAGTGTAGGGTAGCTGGTATACTTTTTCGCCTCGATGGTCGAGTGGCTAGCGTACACGCCTAACTACATCAACCAACCGAGAGGCTTGGGTTCGATTCCCGGGCAGGCATTTGTGTGATGAACATTTAGAAGTCTGCATTTCCGGGTCTGCGTGTTTATTAAATTTATTCTGGTATCTACTTAAGTATTTCTATGTATCAGAATCGTTGACTAACACCCATAACACAAGCATGTAATTTGCTTACTTTGGGTTTAGTTCAATTCGTGTGATTTGTACAGGGATTTTTACAATTGGTCTACTACTCCTGCCATAGTATAGTGACGCACCTATAACATCTATGGTATATAGGCCATGGTTGCCTCTCGCCATTAGGAGACCCGTGTGGATGTTCACTGGCCTCTAACCTAAAAAATGTCAAACCCGAGCCTCGCGGATCATCGCGATCGCTAAGCAGGTTTGATAACCTTTCGACCAACGAGGTTGTTAATTACATTAGTTGGTTCAAAGAATAAGGTAGTAAACTTACTTTTGCTCGAGGCCTAACTTCCCGGGATCAGGTTGGCAACGCACCATTACCAACTTTGGTCATGTCTTGTGTCTATTCGGTGTGAATTTGAATTTAAATCCATCTGATGGTTTGCCTTCTAATATCATAAAATAACAAAAATAACTAAATATTTTTTACTAAATTTTCAAGGCATAAGCGCTATAGATTTCCATACATAATTTTTTTTATATTTTAATTTAATAGACACTGAGCTGACAAGCAATAAACTAAATGCTATACACAAACCTCTTAGGGCTACTTTGTCTAACTAGGGTCAAGTCACCTTATATCTGAAAGTTTAACTCAATATTAAATGTAACCCGGGAATATGCAAGTGACCCTTAAACAACTAATATACCTATATAACTATATATATATGAAGCGTTAAATGAAATGTTCTGCGAATTAAACTTACTACAAAAAAGAAATAAAATTAATAACCAAGTAAAGTATCTTCACGCTCATATCCCGAAGAGATAGGCAGAGATAAAACCAAGGCACCCACGACTAGCCGAAGACACTAAGTCCCACAATGTGATAGATGGCAAGCCTATCGCCAACCGGGCACATTTCCAATCCCGACCAACATTTTTTTATTAGAAAATTGGAAAAATCCAATCTTCTTTGTGATGGCCGACCCGGGATTCGAACCCGGGACCTCATGCAATCAAGTCCAACACCCGGACCGCTAGACCACAGAGGCGATAACAACAACTATATATA
>NJDC01000347.1:98095-121568 GCA_002245475.1 Calephelis virginiensis | reverse complement strand
TCCATATCTATAATTTAATTATGTTTTTTAATCTCCATTATTTTATTAATTTGTTTTTTTTTATTTACTTGAATCGCATAATTGGGTATAGTATATACAAGGATAATATACACTTTAAATAATTTATTATGAAAAAAATTTGAATAGCAGAACTATAGCATATCATGATAAAATCTTTGATTTTTGTTAAAGTTTATTTACGATTTTCCAATTTATTTATTTTTATGGAAAACCAAAACCTTTAACTTAATAGGAGTATACTACAATATTAAATATTAGAGAACCAGTTATAAGTTTTTACGAACAGTCACAGAAGTTAAAGCACTTAATTGTAATAACATATTAAACATGTAAAAGAAAACTGCTGTGTATGTTATGCGAATATATATGTACACGCAAAAGATAATTACAGTTTAACATTTGTAACGTTTTTGGGATACATCTTAACTTATATTACATACATTTTTAGACTGCTGCTTTATTAATTAAAAAAAATTAACACCGCAAGTGTTGATTTGAGCATCAGTTAATTTTTATATATTAACCTAAAAAAATCTAAACAAAACATACAGTACCTAACAAAATTCTTACCGTCGTCTGTATCATCGTCGTCATCGTCATCACTGAGGTTAAGAGCATCATCATCGTCGTCGACAAGAGAATCTTCATCATCGAGAAGTTCATCATCACGTTCGTCCATCGCAGCTGAAGCAGCGAGCATTTCTTCTCCACCAGGGCTTACTGGAACTCCTACGTCCATGGGCTTGTGCATCTTGGCATTTTCTGGAATAGTTATTTATAAATTAATTTTGTGATACACATACAAAAAAAATGCAGTAAATAATTCGATCTTAAATATTAAAGTTAAGCTGTATCTGATTACATATTAAATGGTAAATGTCGTTAGAATGGGTCGGAAAACCTACATTTTGCTCAACAAGTTGCTCAAGATTAATAGAATGTAAGAAAATGGTATTAGTTACACTATTTATAACTCAAGAATAACTGAACCGATTACGTTGATAATTGGTGGGGAGGTAGCTTAGAACCGGAAGAAGGAATATGATACTTTTTATCCTGTTCGGTTTTGAGGAAACTGGGAAAAAGAACATTTTAATTTTTCCCATACAAATTGAACGGGCGGAACGAAGTTCGCGGGAACAGATAAAACGGGACGGGAAAAAATAAAATGTAAGGAAAGGGTTTCCTCTCAAAAGCAAAGTTTTAAAATATTAATCCATTCTAACATTATTAATTCGAAAGTCTACTTTATCATACTAATAAAATATTTAAAAAAATATTTATCATAACTACTAATAAAATACTATAGCTCTAAGAAACTAGTGGTGTCATCAACATGTGGTGTGACTCATTTACAGACGAGTTAGTAGAAAAGTATACCAACTTACCCTTAAAGTGCTTAGGACAGCAGACGAATTCGACTCCAGAGAACAAGCTAATGCCACACGGTAGAAGCATGGCAAAGGTCCGCAAGCGGAGTCCCCGTTGTGCGCAAGCTCTGCCAGCGGTGGCGTTCCACCTGGAGAACTGCCAGCAGCGGCTCTGGTTGTGGATGTGGTCGAATAGGCAGCTTTCCGGCACCAGCAGCGCATCCGATTGGAATGGGCCTTCTGCCACCAAACACTCTTTTAGTTAATGAAAAAAAAAACTTTTTAAACAGTAAATAGTTTTCAATATCTGTGTTTCTACGATTACTTCAAAGATAGGAATATTCGGGTCTTATTAGATATGAATGCTTGTGGATGTAAAGCTTTGTTGAATTCCTATTTTTTGTGATGAAAATATAATACAGACGGCTCTGTATGGTATGACACAACCACCGTCTATACACCACAGATGTTGATGTGTCTCGTCTTAAGCATGGAACGTGACAACGTTGGATAATGATGATATAGCGAAAAGAAAAGGTTTGACGGTTATACTCATTTGGAAGGTGGTTAATTTTTTTAACGTGTTCTTTACACGATTACTCGGCCAATAACTAACAGATTTTTTTTAGATAATCGCCTCTGTGGTTTAGCGGTCCGGGTGTTGGACTTGACTGCATGAGGTCCTAGGTTCGAATCCCGGGTCGGTCAACAAAAAGAAAATTGGATTTTTCCAATTTTCTAATAAAAAAAAATGTTCGTCGGGATTGGAAATGTGCCTGGTTGGCGATAGGCTTGCCACCTATCACATTGTGGGACTTAGTGTCTTCGGCTAGTCGTGGGTGCCCTGGTTGTGCCTCTGCCTACGTATTCGGGGATATGGGCGTCAAAATACTTTACTTTTTAGAGATACTTTTTTCGAAGATCTAAGTTAAGATACCAAAATGGCCCCATATGAACACAAACACGTAAGTCGTAATAGTATTGGAACATTTAGAAAATATGTGCTGATTAGAGAATCAATTCTTCAAATTCTGGTAATGTTCATTACTGCGACAGTTGAAATTTTATCTATACAATTATAGAAATGAATGTAACAGAAGTACTATTTATTTCTTATCTCTAGTTAAACTTAATAATATGAAAAAATCGTCTACCTTGTCACATTGCTACTAAAATAATTAGTGCCAGTTTTTTGCCGACGTTAAAAAGGTTAAAATTCTAATCCAAATCCAAACATATCTGAGTCCTATTTCCATTTAATGTGAAGTATTTTCGACTTCTATATATTTTTATATTTTACCGTCATTCACGAATCTGTGTTATTTTTTTATTCGAAAAAGCGTTTCTACTTTCAAAGTAAGTAAATTAAAACAAATTCTTTATCTGTTTATGGAATTCCAGGAAAATCGAGAAAAAATCTCGATTTTTTGTGTAGTAGTGACAACAAAGACGGTTTTTGCAGTTTCAAAGCGCTAGAATTATTTCTAGTTTTACAGCTCCTAAACTATTAAAAGTAGTGAACTTCAAATGATGTATTATGTATTCAAAGTAAGTTACAAACTATCGCTACCTACTAATTTAGAAACCACACAAGGGCTAGACTAACTTCTGGGTGTTACTAACTTTATGAGTAAATTGAACAAATTAATTAAATCTAACTGCCAACTAAAATCATCCGAAACTCCTAGTTTCAAATTAAGATCAGTATCTTTAGGAAAGGCCTTTATCCAGTAATTATAAGTTTTGATGGCTTAAATTTGGAATTACGTCACATTTCTGTTTACAGTGCGCCCAAGTTTTTAGCAAACAACGTCGCTAGTGTGACGTTTAGTATTTTGAGAATTTCACCAACAAAAAAGCTTTTATAATAAAAAAAGTGTGTGTGTGTACTTATGTACACGCGTTAGAAGTTATACTTCTTCAGCGTAATAAGATAAAAATCTTTTTAAAAACTATAATGTCATCTATAGCTAACTTCATAGCTAACTTCATCATGTCGGTTTTTCATGACGGTGTGAGCGCGCATCGTAAAAATTTACCCTCATCATTTTTTCCTAACGCGCCAAAAGAAGTATAACTTCAAAAATATAAAAAATCATTTCAGGAACTTCATTTTTGGTGCTCACTCTTCGAAAATTGACATTGGAATGACGTTTCTGAAAGTATTGGTTTAGTTTAAATTTTGACTACTGAGCAAATAAATTGATGGCACTATACTTCGGAACAGTTTATTAGAATTCTTAAATAACGAGGTCTCTTGTCTTGCGTCGTGGAATTAAAATTAAAAGAACATTATCTCCCACAAACTTGTGTAATTTTTATTTTTTTATTTTGATGATATATATTATTAATGTTGCCGAGGATTGGATGTGTGCCGGTCGGCGATAGGCTTGTCATCTATCACATTGTGGGTCTTAGATTTTTTGGCTAGTCCTGGAAACCCTGGTTATGCCTCGGCCTTCCTCTTCCGGGATATGGGCGCGAACACCCCTTTTTATATATCTAAAATATGCTGACACGGTGTATCTGCACCAACTCTACGATTGTCTGTGTATCCGTATTTACATTTCACGAAAGAACTAGAAAAAATCAATATCTCTAGAAAGAGAAAACTCGCCAATTGTACTTACTGTATTACGTTTTTGTTAATGTTACCGTACAGTGTTAGGTAATGTTAACGTTATGTGGCTTCAGCTAGTCGTGGGTACCCTGGTTATGCTGAGACTATCATAAAATGTATAAGCCAATGTTAAAATTTTGCCAAAATGATGCGAAAAGTTTCAACGTCAAAGAAATCGACATTTAACTTCATAGTATTATGTTACTAGCTGCTACCTGCGGCTTCGCCCGCGTTTTCACAGAAACCCGGTGTGCGATCGGGATTAAAAATAGCCTATATGTTAATCCAGGTCACAATCTATCTGCCTTCCAAATTTCAGACAAATCCGTTCAGCCATTCGAGCGTGAAAGAGTAACAAACATCCATACATCCATACTTACAAACTTTCGCATTTATGATATTAATAGGATTTATCGAACAAAATGTACGTATTTTTTGTATAAATCGATTGTGTAATCAAATAAAATATTATTTTGTTTATAAAACAATATCACACTACTAGGTGGTAGAGTTTAGCAGCGACTCGCCCGGATTGGTACCACTGCCTTATCTATTCCTGCCTTCATAACGTCAGCGCTTGCCGTTGACGTGTTCCGGTTCGGAGGGTAAGGTAGCCGGTAAACTTAGCTTTGCTCGAGGCCTAACATGCCGGCCTCAGGTTGGCAACGCACCATTACCACCTTTGGTGTCTCTAGGCTTTGTGAATTTCTTAACATCAGGAAATCCGTCTGTTTGGCTGCCTTCCAATATCATAAAAGAAATCATATATAAGTACTAAATTGATATACTTTAAGAGGAATGCACACACATACGTGTTTCGATGTTAATCGATTTCTCCGTCATTTCTGGGCCGATTTCAAAAATGATTTTCATTTTTGAAAGAGCTCACTTCCGAGGTGGTTTTATTAGTACTGAGTCTGGATCTGATGGTGGAGTCTCAGAGAAATTGAAAACAAATACTAAATTTTTATGTACCATCTACGTACACAATAATTAAGTATTTATTTAGCTACTGAAAAAAATGTTTTTTTGTAGTTTCATCAAAACATTTTTTTTTTATTTTTATGATATTGAAAGGAAAACAAGCAGACGGATTTTATTTTGCAGACTTGATGTTAAGAAATTCACGTATTCTAGAGACACCAAAGGTGAAATGGTGCGTTGCCAACCTGATGCCGGAATGTTTGCCGTTAGGTATCTAGCAAAAGTAAATGTACCGGATAACTTATCCTTCGAACTGGAACACGTCAAGTACCATTATGGCGGCTAGACTAGATAAGGCGGTGGTACCAATTCGGGCGAGTCGCTGTGAAACTCTACCACTAGTCAGATGTCACGGTGCTAGTGACGGTAAGCCTATGCTCACGTTTAATAAGCTACACGGTAGGAAAGCAGATGGTTTATCTGCAAATGAGCCCGGACCTACACGGGGAGAAAAGAAGAACTCAACATAATGTACACTTAATATTTTTGGCCAAAAACAGAAAGTAGGTAAACATACCAAGACAACGGAACGGCTTCACCCATCTTGTAACTTTGCACTTTGCTGCATTTCCGGTGCCAAGTTTGCACCAGTTGCTGACCTTCACGTAGTGGGATGCTTCGACGATGTTGGTGATATCGTGACTTGGGTAGACCTGAAATAAAAATTTAAGTTCTGAACGATTTTGTCAAACTTTACGAGTTGCCCAAATTATTAAAGCTAAGAAAAGTGATAAGCAAACGCCGGTAAATGATCAACTTTACCCGCAAACATCCCAACACCAGAAATAAAACAGACACATACCTACATACATACATACATACATACATACATACAAACATACATACATACATACATACATACATACATACATACATACATACATACATACATGCCAAACCTCATGAGCCTGACAAACCTGTCTGGCTTAATAATTAAATAAATATAACTTGATAATAAAACAGACAGATTTTAGAAAGAGTACAACTCTTTTCTTAAAAACACATTTTAGATTTGACGTACCTACAGATGCCCGGATTTGGTTTCACAGTGTCGTACGAGGTTTTAATTGTCTTAAGAACCAAACTTTGGATCCCTGGGTATATTTACAGTTATAATAACTTAGTTGTTATGTGATACTAGCTGTTGCCTGCGGCGTTGCCCGCGTGGTCCCACAGGATCATTATTTCGGGATAAAAACTATCCTGTGTGTTAATTCAAGTTACCCTCTATGTGTGTACCAAATTTCATGAAAAACGGTTTAGCAGTTTTTTCGCGAAGGAGTATCAACCAAACAATCATACATACTTTCGCATTTATATTAGCAGGATAAACGATTTTCAATTATATGCTATAATCTAGACGCACAAATGTATAGTAATATGTTAGAAATAGCAGCTAGAGCTTCTATTTCCAGGAATTCCGGGATATTGCGGTCCACTACAACAACCACTTATTAACCACAAACTCCACGAGCTTATAAATTTTGAAATTAGTTTGGAATTCAATATCGGATGTTTGAATTTCGCAAATAATTCATGGTGAATGAAAGCTTTAGTGCCCGGCCTTTAGGTTCCGACTTCCGCTTATGAGCTTGAAAGGACTTTCTTATTAATGTTTGTGGTACGTTAAGTACAAGTACCTTGTACTTGTACTTAACTTAAAAATAACTACGTTAATAAAAACCGAATTCAAAACCAAAAAGTAAAAAATTATAAAAAATAATATTAATTATATACTACCTTTTATTTATATGCGCCATTTACTAGTAGGTTTGAAGCCAATTTAATACTTGTAATATAATTATTAGTTTAAGGGCTGGCACCGACTTCAAAGCTGTTAGTAAATAGCACATATGAATAATAAGTAGTATATAATTAATTTTTTTTATTATATTTGCGTTTTAGTTTTGAAGTCGCTTTTTATTAACGTAGTTATATTTATTTAATACTTTTTAGTTCGTTGCTGTTACGATTTAATTTAATAAAAATAAACATCGGTATATTTCGAAACTATTCCGCATCAACCAAAAAAGGAGCTACGTAAATCAGTTCAGAAACCTCGGAGAAATTAGTGTACATACATAAAAAATATACCGGGCGAATCGAGAACCTCCTCGTTTTTTTTAACTCGGTTAAAAATAAAAAAGATACTCTAAGCCTTGCGCTGATACTAAAATAGCGATAGGTCGAACATTACTTATTAATATTATAAATGCGATAGTTTGTATGTTCGTTTGCTTGTTACTCATTCACGAAAAAACTGCTGAACTGTTTCTCATGACATTTGGCACACACATAGAAGATAACTTGCATTAACACATAAGTCTATACACACAATTATACACATAGATAGTAAGGAGTTTTTATGACGAACAAATGTTCCTGTGGAATTATTAACCAAGCAAGCAACACCGCGGACAACAGCTAGTTGTTCATACACAGTATGAAAGATGGACAAAAAGGTATACAATGTGAAAAGGGGCCAAGAGAAAGAAAGGAAGGAAGACCCCACAAAAGACGAAAGGATGACAACGCTATGAGTTACATAAATATCTAGATACAGCTTGCTTAGGACAGCATGACACTATCATTTGGAGAAGGCCAACACGAGGAGGGGTTTTCGTTAAGAAATCATGTGCTAAGTTATAATATATTAGTAAAATCACTTCTTAATTCGCAATAATATTTAAACACTTTTAAGCGGGATGTGATAACCCCTCCGCTCGCTGGTAATCTAGTCATTTTTATTCATGAATTATTCCGCTAGTGTAGTCACAATTTTTTTATGTTATAGAAAGGCAAACAAGCAGACGGATTTCCTGATGGCAAGAAATTCACGCCGCCTAGAGACACCAAAGATGGTAATGGTGTTTTGCCAACCTGAGGTCCGGATGTTAGGCCTCGAGCAAAAAAAAGTTTACCTTACCCTCCGAACCGGAACACGTCATGACGTTATGACATGAACATGATGTTATCATAATATGGTAACAATAGGTCAGGAATATGTAAGGCGGTGGTACCAATCCAGACGAGTCGCTGCGAAACTCTACCACCTAGTCAGATGTCACGGTGTTAGTGATGATAAACCTATGCTCGCCTTTTACGAGCTGCCTGGCAAGAAAGGCAGATGGTCTTTTCTGCAAAGGAGCCCGGACCAACACGGGGGAAAGGTGGTATGCGTTGTGTGGTAGCTTGTTAGGATTGATACCTCGGACTTACCACGTCGAAGTAGCATCAATGCTCGCAGACATGATATTTGTAAGCACCCAGAGCAACAAAAGCAGAAACCTAAAATGCTCTTGACGAGCGTGTGTTCAATAAAAATAAATTTAAAAAAATGTATACAATCTAAAATAAGTAAAAACATATATTTTTTTTATTTTAGAATATTACATATATATTAACTCTAAGCTTCTTACGTGGTAAACAGAGAGTATCGAGTGCCAAACCTCACGATCTTTAAAATATTTGGTGGTAATAACGATTGGGACTGCTCCTCAAACTAATCTCCTTAATGTAATTATACTAGAGGCCCGATTCGTATGTGACCACTATATGACTGCAATAATGACATAACACAACAAAACAAAAAAAGGAAAAATAAATAAAAATGTTTTAATATGACAGCACAATCCCCATTTGAAAAAAAAATTCAATTTGACTGAACAAACAAAACAAACCTATTAACAAAATGATCCGCCATTTATTGAATTCATTTGTTACAAAAAATGTGATAAATGAAGAACCGCTCTACCGATTTTATACAAACTTCATTCACTTAAAGCATCTACTAAATAGTCCGAACAAAGCCTTAACATCTGGTTTGGATAGGTGAGCCCGTTCTTGAGTTATAAATCGAAAAGTGGCATTGATTTTTATATATATAGATGTATTGAGAAACGTTTGTTGCCTTATTTCCTAAAAATAGACAAGCTTCCTGAATATTTTTTTGTCGCATCTTCTCAGTCGGAAGCCGCGTTCCGATTCAGTAATAGATTTGAGAATTATATAGACGAAATAGTCCATGCGAAATAAACAATTTTATATTTCTATTTCTAGAGTGGTATAATGCGAGTAACAAAGTATAAAAAAAAGTATCTTCACGCCCATATCCCCGAAGAGGTATAACTCAAAAACAACTAGTCAGATGTTAATAAAATTTATGTGAGACCATTTCTGACTTCTTTGAAAAAAAAAGTCAAATCGCGACGTGATACCTAATGAAATAGCTGGAGTCGGATTTTTTGCAGTTTTACTTAGGGCTAAAGTTTTTAGTAAAAAAAAAAGTATCTTCACGCCCATATCCCTGAAAAGGTAGGCAGAGGTACAACCAAGGCACCCACGACTAGCCGAAGACACTAAGTCCCACAATGTAATAGGTGGCAAGCCTATCGCCAACCGAGCACAATTCCAATCCCGACCAACATTTTTTTTATCAGAAAAGTGGAAAAATCCAATTTTCTTTTTGTTGGCCGACCCGGGATTCGAACCCGGGACCTCATGCAGTCAAGTCCAACACCCGGACCGCTAGACCACAGAGGCGATCATAATACGAGTATGTTGAACTAAACCAACTATGTAAAAAATGCAAAACGAACAATGTAAAATAACTAAGCGCAGTAATACCGCAAAAACCGACTCCAACTATTTCATTGGGTATCACGTCGCAATTTGATCATTATTTTTTCAAAAGATAGCAAATGGTTCCGAAATGGTCCCACAAAAATGCTATCAACATCTTACTAGTACTTTTTGAGTTACTCTTAATAATACGTAACATTTTTACTATTAAATATAACTCAAAAATTACTAGTTGGGTCATAATAAAACTAATATGGTACCACCACGACGATAATTACGACATATCTTCCTAAAAAACAATGACCAAAATCGGTTGGCTATAGGCCGAGTAATCGAATAACAAACATACAAAAATATACAGTCAAACTAAGCACCTCCTTCTTTTTAGAGTCGGTTAAAATAGTACAAAATCAATTTACCTTTTTGCAGTAGTCGAGTATTTCCATCTTGTCCTTCAAACAGTTGTGCGATTTGGTGGTAAGGTCGGGGGTCCACCTCCCTGCCGCCGACATGTACTGGGGGTGGTAGGTCGCCCCCGCCTCGCATAACACCGCCACCTGCGGCTCGGCGCCGCTAGTAGCCTGCAAAAAAAAACATTTTTTATTGGCCTGTAGAACATTTAACTTACACTTCATAAAACGTTTGGTGAGAGAAATATATATCTACAATGTATGGCAGATGTTGCTTTGGATGGTTGGTCTGGCTGGTAGGTCGGGCTGATTTGTCTGGAAGTCTGGCGCCCTAGCGAGAAGACCTTTGTGTGGCTTAAGTAGAAATGATGTCGTAATTCATAAAGTTTAAAGTATTGAGTATTAGGGATTAAGGTGCAATGTCTTTGCTGTAAAAAAAAATTAGAAATGTAATAAATAAAAGATTAAAAATGGTGAATGAAGATGGTTGTATTTTTTTCGTAATTATTGAATTTTGTGTAAATTAAAGAGTAAATTTAGTTAATTTAGGTTGGAATTAGTTTAATTTTGTTAAGATAAAGTGCACAAGTGAAATATTTATGAAGAAATTAGTGTATTGTGTATTTCATCGCTGTCGCCAAATCTCACTAGATGAGCTTGAGTAAAGAAGCCACCACTTTACTCAAGACCCTGACATGACTTTGATTTATGACCTATAACTGTTAAAAATAATTTATTTATATGGAAGACATGGCAGCATGGCCTAAAGGTCTTACTTTGCCCCAGAAAGGGGCAAATTAACCTAAAATAAAAAGGTTCAAAGTGACAAGTATAATAAATAGTGTTTGATATAAAAATTGTTGTTTTCACAAAGCCTATTGATTCATTGATTTGTATCAAAAATGCACGAAATAATCTAATCTTAAAGGAAACTTTTTGCTTGGAGGTACATTAGATATGATATTCCATGACAAATATTAATTAATTCACATTCATAAATAATTAATTAGAATAACATGTAAAATTTAAAGTGAAACACTCGTATTTTTGAAATACACAAAAAAAATCATAACATTAGAACGTGAAGCAAAAACTTTAGACCCCTTTTTAAGAGAATTGCGCTGACAGAGGAGTATGCAATTTGGCAAACTTATAATTTATTTAATGCTTATAAATTGCATTAATTCATAAAATAAAACATTACACGTACTACCATGCATTTGACACACACAAACAAATATATTGATGATAACGATAAAAAATCACAGATGGCGCACTAACTATTCATAAAGTTTGTAGATAAAGTAATTGGTCTTGAGAAATGAAGATGGCGTTCTTATCAACAAGATATTAAAATATATTATGATCGAATTTCGACCAATGGGCGACCACTAGTAATAAAAAATATGTAAACGTAATAGACATTTAATAAAAAAAATACACAATTCAAATACATTTAAAATATATTTATGATCTGTAATAAATAATAAGACATTTTAAATACTTGATAATGCCGTTAGTGACGCGTAAATGAAAGAAAACATTATTTTATAAAAGTAAAACTACAAAAATTTTACGTAAATCAAATCTTCATAAAATAAGTTGCGTACCCAATTAGGGCAATGACTAAAAACTAATTTATCATTTAATGTAAGAAAAGTCAAGGATAATAAAAAGCTTTTTAAGTATTCCCGAGGGGATAAGCACTAACTTAGACAAATAGTGTCTAGTCTGTCTAGACGGGGAGGTTGGAATGCACGTTTTCAAATAATTCGAATATCTTCACCCTTGCGCAGACATAGATGTTCTTTTTATCTGGTCAATGAAATAATTTCTTAATGGCTTAGTCTTTTAATTAAAACAGTGCTGTCTGCTAAATTGTTTTATTATTTATTTTTTATTAACTAGCCATGACTTCGCCTACCTATCACTCCATCTGATGGATGTAGGTACCCGGGCAGACCTAGGTTGACATTTCACGACCCATCGTCTTGGCGTGTAGGATAGCAAGACTGCAAGGATAGTGACACTCGATACTATGCCTACCCCGCAAAAGGATTCAGAGTGAAGACATGCACAATTGTTTATGCAATATATATTTGACTTTTTACAATAAGCGTGGCAGGGCTGCAAGGATAGTAACACTAGATACTCCGCCTTAACCGCGAAAGAATACAGCGTGAAGATATGCATATCTGTGTGTGTAATATATTTTTTTTTAATTTGTACCTTAAAATTACTACTAACTTACTTAAAACTACATCAAAATTTGTATTTAAACAACGAATATCGAACCAATAAATTTACAAAACTTTTTTTGACAATAACAGGCGCAAAAAATTTTAGCGAGATATGATAACCAAGAGAAAAATATGTTAATTTTTTTATATAGTAGCATGGAAGAAATAAAGTTAAAACAATAAATATCCAATGATAGGTATATAATGAAAATGTATTCTAGAATTCAAATTACAGTTGGGAATATATTTCAAACTTTGGCAAATGTCTGACTAAGTTTAATAGGATTCTACAAAGCCCACGTCCTGAGTTGCCGCAAGACAAATACACATACACGTTGTATCGCACGTGAGGCTTTCTAAACAAACATTTATTCATGTGAGTTTCCGTTTATCCCACAATAAAATAAAACGTCCTTATTTAATTAAACGAATTCTTATTTTGAAATATGTGTTTACTGAAAGAGAAGGTCAATTAAAAGCAATAACCAACGGGAATGTGATCTTCGTTATTCACCAACAGAAGTGACACGAAACTTACATCCAGATTTGAGTTAGCACTTTATTAAAGGTTCCACAAATCGTAACGTTTCAAAAACACTAGCGACGATAATCGAATACACAATGGCGAAATGCAATAAATGTCTACGGAATATCACATTTAATGATAGAGTTTGTGTCTCTGTGTCATCTCCATTGTGTAAAGTGGCCACCGGCCGCTTTTTAGCCGTAGGAACTGCTTTCAGAATAGACTATAATATATTATTATTCACATTCACCTTACAAGAGGCACTTGTGACGAGTCCATATAATACTAAAACTACCACCGGATCGGAACGCGGTACCCTAACCCTACCATTAACCCTGACCCGGAATAAAAAAAAACTAACACAAATAACAATCAAAGCAATACCAATAACAAAGTAAACTATATAATGCGAATAAAAATATCTCTGATTAACATGTCAGAGGAGATCCGAAATCATGTCTTTTGATGAATTATTAATAAAAAAAAACCCTGACCCGGGCAAGTTGCTGCACAGTTTCTACCACCAGTAGTCTTGTTGGTAACGACCTATTTTCAAGCTTCCTGGCAGGAAGGCAGATAGTTTATTTTACTTAACCGTCCCAGACCAACACGTGGAAAGGTACATAACAAAGTAAATACATACATTAATTCCTTCATTCATTTAAATAATAACTAATAATAATAATTGAATAATTTGGAACTTCACCAAGAAGATTTTTAGCACGTTTCAGTTAATCAAGTAATAAATTAATAAAAAAAACAATAAAAAAAGCAAATTTATCTATATTTATAGAATTTGTATTTTATATACCTATTATAATGAAACAATGTGCTTGCGTGCACTGACTTGTATACTTGTGGCATTTTATATTAAACCCATGTGGTTTTTAAAAATGCCTTTATGTGGTATGTAAGCAAATTGTGAGTTAGTAACATGAAAAAAATCCTGTCTGATTGTCACTATATACCAAAGCTATTAGAATCATCGTATTCAGCTATTAGTAATTATAATATAAACTAAAGTATACCAGAGCAAACAAATTAAAAACCAATGGATATGTCATATACTAAAGAAACACATTGGCGAACATATTTCAAACTTTGGCAAATGTTTGGCAAATAGGAGAATAAAGTTAGAGTCCTGTAACGCTTCCGGGTAGCCACAAGACGAGTTGACAAGACAAATACACACACACGTAGTGCACGTGACTCAAACATTCGGAAATGGCTTTCTAAATAAGCTTTATTTATATGGGACCTCCATTTATTTAGCAACTCACTAGTTTGTATTCATGTCCTTATGCCAATAGAGTTTACCTGTACATTTGCTAAATAGAATATTCATTCAAGGGAAATGAATATTTGGTTTGAAATACACCCACGCCATTTTGGATCGTCTATTGTGCGATTTAGTAATCATTTATGAACTACCCACATTTTGGAACTAGTATATTTTAGGTCCTTGCATAGAAAATTGGTGTTTTGTATAGGAGGAACCAAAAGACGAACATTTTTAAGTAATCATCACTACATAGTATAAAACAAAATCGCTTCCTCTGTTCCTTTGTATGCTTAAATCTTTAAAACTACGCGACGGATTTTGATGTGATTTTTTTAATAAAGTGATTGAAAAGGTTTATATGCATGTTTTATACCATTTCGAAGCCGGGGCGGGTCGCTAGTCTATATATAAAAATCAATTGCTGTTCGTTAGCCTCGCTAAAACTCGGGAACGGGTGAACCGATAGGGCCAAATGTTTGTGTCATGGATGTTATTCAACGATACTATTACCTACATAGAAATACGTATGTAGATACGAGAATGTATTTAATAAACACCCAGACGCGGAAATGCAGACAGCTAAATGTTCGTCTCACAAATGACTGCTCCCGACGGGAATTGATCCCGAGCCTCGCGGTCGATGTCGTTAGGCGTTTACGCTAGCCACTCGATCAATGAGGTGGTCTCAAAAGGAAAAAAACTGCAGGGAAACTAGGAAAAACAACATTTTAATTTTTTCCATACAAACTGAACGCAACATATCATATTTATTTATATTTGGTAGCCGTCGTCTAGTGTGTGATCTAGTGTTGTCGTGGGGTAGCAGCGGCTTAAAACCAGCTTATTTGTTTAGGAACTAGTTTTTCCAACTTACATTACAAATGCTGCCTTAATCGTCTGGCCAGATTTGAGAGTACTTTTTATTAAAATTTATTAATGTTCTGGATTAGATAAACATGTTGGTTTTTGGGACCAAGCATCTTAGACCACAGAGTACATTACCTATCTTAGACCCGCCATGATTGCACCTCTGCCTAATTCTTCGAAAATACAAACGTGAAGATGCTTACAATAAATTTATTTATTTATTTTTACATAAAATTTAATGTTAAGTAAATTGCTCAAGCATTATCCGACAGTGGTGTCAAGAGTCACAAAAGTTAATGAATTAAGCTATAAGGTCTGCAAGGATTTATTACCCGGCCTACCTCGTAAGAGACTTGGTGTGAAGATATGTATGTACACACATCACATAAGGATGTCGTTTTAAAAAAGAATAAATTTGTTCAAATAAATAAACTCAAAATTTAGTACCGTAGCAGCGACAGTGTTAAATTAATTTATAAAAATCAAATACTTCCATAATTCATCATAACATTCGAGCCTTATGAAGGCGTGTCGTTTTAAAATAAACGTGGACAAATTGTATCTGTTTGTGACAGGCGGTCGGTAAACTGCCACCGAATGGAAGAGGGAACTTTGTATGTAAATATATTAATATCCTACCTACGCTTGTTTTTGCCGAGGTTTTTTGGGTTGGGGACTGGGCAATGTTTTCTAATTTTAGATTTAGGTACGCCACTCTTCGTTTTCATAGGGTTGCTATGGCAACTTGATTTTGAGTTCAAAATATCGCTACTGAAATTAAGCATCACCTTGTTGGTCGTGCAGCGACCTAACCTAACCTCGAGGTTCGGGTTCTATTCCCGACGAGGATATTTGTCTGATGAATATTTGAACGTTTGTATTTCCAAGTCACTGAATGTTTACTAAATTTATTCTTATTATATAATATATAAATATCTTTATATACAATACAATTATCGTTGACTAAGTTAACCCATCAAGTTGCAGTTTACAAGATACTTAGGCGACAAGATAGCGACGCACTTGTAGTATGGCGTCTATATATTAAATTATTTTTTTTTTGTAATTTGTCCTGTCATATTTATTTTATTTAAAATAAAGTATCTTCACGCCCATAGAAGTAGGCAGAGGCACAACCAGGGCACCCACGACTAGCCGAATATACTAAGTCCCACAATGTGATAGGTGGCAAGCCTATCGCCAACCGAGCACATATCCTATCCCGAGCAACATTTTTTTATTAGAAAATTGGAAAAACCCTATTTTCTTTTTGTTGCCCGACCCGGGATTCGAACCCGGGACCTTATGCAGTCAAGTCCAACAACTAAACCGCTACACCACAGAGGCGATTTTTATTTAAGTGTAGCAATGTAATTTTAGATGAAAGTAATTTTTAAGCGACTTCAAAAAGTAGGTATGTCTTTGTTTTATTGTATATTTATAACGCGATTATCATTTAAAAGAAAAACCTAGGTCGTGACGATATTGTCAATCAATATCGCACGGATTTCGATGGTTCTTTTTTCTACATTCATGTCATGATTAACAGAGCCATTATACGACATCTACATGATACATGTCTGTCAGTCTTACCATACCCACTGAATTGACTGCACGGAAAACCTTAGCATAAAAAGAGGAGATGTTTGCATTAACCTGACATAATTCAATTTCTTGACCATAATTCTAAAGTAATTCTGTAAATGTGGTAAAATTGATAACAAAACCTACTGTTTAATGGCGTCTAACAGGTTCCTTAAACTTAACGTTCCTTAAACTGGTTCCTTAAAAAGATATCAAGATAATATGACAATAGGTTTTTGAGTTGGTCAATGTCTGTTGAGTAGAATAGACCATCTGACTCTCTACCAGGGCTCTTAAGAGGCGAGCGCTGGTTAAAATATAGGTCAGGACCAACGAGACCACTATGGTAAAGGTCTGTACAGCAACTTGCTAGGGTAGGGATCCCCCATCTATTCCTACCACCATAATTATATTGTCATGTTCAGATCCAAAGGGTAGCCGATAGACTTGCGCAACTGGTCTAACATCCTGGCCACAGGACAGCAACACACCCATAACATCTACATATAGTGTCGATAGGCTACTGTCATCTCTTACCCTCAGGAGAACCGTGTTGTACACTGTGACCGCATAAAAACCATCGATTGTCGAAGGACCAATTATATAGCTAAATAACTATAATATGCAGTGGAAGCTGCCGGCAGGAGCTAGTATACTATAACTACTACGAAGACTGAACAACCCGTAAATATCGTTGAGCTTATCTGAACTCACAAAGTTTGGTGGAGAAATACTACGTAGTAACTTCGCCTATCTTTCGTTGCACGCTAAAAAAGTTTAAGGTTATTTCGTACAGCCCTTAATTTTTAAAAACTATGTATTGTAAAGGTATAGGCAGGCAAACAAGCTGACAAAATTATCTTTTTGTAAGACTTTAGCGAACAAGCATACAGCACTCCTGATTGTAGGAGATATTCTTGGCCTATAGACAGCATAGATACGCTGTCTTTGGCCATGATGTTAGGTCTGTTATGAAGTAGCACACTGAGATCGGTAAGCCTATCGTCAAATAGGCACTTACGTAACGTACGCTTAGAAAATTGAAAAAACAAATTTTTGAGTTGCCCGGCCTGAGAATAGAACCCGAGACCTCATGTCAACGCAAAAACTGGACCATTATACCAGAAACGTAATATATATCTCATAATTTATTTTAAGTATGGATCAATGATTAAATACTTAATTAATATAATAAACTCGCTCTAGTGTACTTGTAGAGCTTTCGTGAAAGTTTTTTTAGCGCGAGGTAACTTTGCCTATCTCCCGCCTCGTCTCAGTTTGTGCCAAGTTTCCCGTTATTTTACACTTAATTACCGACTTTTCGCTATTTTAGTTCAAAAAGCAAGAGGAAAGGTTTTGGTTAATTATATTACACTCGCTTTTAGTGTTTATAAATCAGTTAACTGCTTCCCAGATTTGGTAGTTCAGTTAAGACTATTCGGTAAAGGTTTTATTATATTATATTTTTAAAGAAAGAAACACTTGTACTGTTTTACTTATCACTTATAATTTATTACTTTGTAATTAGTAGCCTACCGGTTTCTCTTAAACAGCATCATCAGGGCTAAAACTTAAAGTGATAAGTAAAACAGTACAAGTGTTTCTTTCTTTAAAAATATGAATATTTGGAAGTTTTACCAAGCGCCGACGATGGAAAATATCAAATAAATTTATTATATTACTTGGAGTTGTGTATTTACCTGAGTTGGAATAAAACTCTTATTTAATTTAGTTGCATTCTAACGTAGGAATGTGACGACCCCACCACCACTCGCCACAACGCAGTGATCACCATTGTTCCGTCGTATGATAATTTGATCATCATCATCAATATTGATCTTGGAAGTGGTAATCCGTATCTAGATATTTTTATTGCATTTTTCGCGTTAAAAAAATTGTGATGTCAAGAGCATAATAACAACACTTACTAACTAGATTACAGAAATTTGGAAGGCTTAGGAAACCGTATTCACTTTTAAGGCGTCATCGTGACTTTTGAACCAAGTTCAGAAACAAAAAGAAAATAGCAAAAAAGAAGAAAAAAATATTTTGTGGAAAACTCCACAGTGGAATTTCACAATGCGCCGAAACTTAATTAATTTTGTATAATAATTTGCGCGAATCCAATTTAAAGTAAAATGCACAAATAAGTATCTAATAATATAAACAAAAGCTAAAATAAAAATCATATAAGGAAAGTATACATAATGTAATAATACGTAACGCAAATAATGTAATCGAAACCTAAAACGAAAATAAAAACATTAATCAATTTGCCAGTGCTCATAAAAAAAGGATGAGGGTTTAACAATAAATACATTTCAAAATGTGGGGACAGACTCTGAAGTGACAGGGGACTGACATAAACGATGATTAGTCTGAAATTATTCTAAGAGTTAGCCAACGTTCCACCGTTTCGCCGTTTCTTCTCCTGTCTGGCTAGATTTGGAAACGGTGGTAGTTTACGGTGGATAGGGATAAATGAATTTATATTCTAAAAGTTGTTTGCATTATTAAACAATCATGTAATCAATACAAAAAACAGTGTGTAAATAGTAAATAAATAATTAAAATAGCTAATGTAATTAATACCTATAAAAATATTTGCACACCACAAGTTGGTAGAATATGTTGGAACGCCTATAGAATTTTGTAACATCTTTGTAACACTCATATTCCGCAAATAATTAGTTTTTTTCTTCTCATATACTGGCTTTTTCTTTAAATGTTTATCCAAAACCTAGGCACAAGTTCTAATATGCTAAGTTTTTCAGTCAAAATCTCGTAAGTCGATGTGGAATTGGTAGTGCGTTTCTAAAAAAACCTTTGGCTTTGGTTTTTCCGTGAACGTTAACTTTTAAACTTATAATATTTATTTAGCGAAGTAAAACATCCAAACGTTACAAGTAATACACAGAAGATGTTCGGTATTTGCTACTTGGCACTGGCGAAAGCTGAACGCCAATCTGTCAGACGTCAAATGTCTAATCTGTCATTGTCTATAATCTGTCGGTATACCCTATACAGAGTATACCCTGTTTCTTACCACCTTACTTCCCTCATGCTTCCACTGCCCGAGGGAAAAGGACCAGGACAGGACTGCTAGTCATCGGCTTAAATATTATAAAAACTTGAATTCTGGTCTTGGAGATCGGCTACAATAGACGAGCATCCAAATAATGCAATACACAGAAGAGCGCTAGATATGAATAAGGTTTTATGAGGTCTTTGAAAGTTGATGAACTAAATTATTTAAACTTAGTAAAAGGAATGCTTCATTACTAAGTTTTCGAGGCCACAAATAAAAAAGAAGCTTCGCGCCCGAATGAGCATGATATAAGAAGAAGCTTAAGGTATAACGGGGGTACCAATGACTAGCCAAAGATTCTGAGTTCACCATGTGATATGAACAACACAGATAGCAGCAAACCTATCCCGGATAAATATATCAATTATAATTATCAATTACTATAACCGGTAGATTTGTCCAATAGGCATGATTATACCTAGCATCCCGGTCACAAGGTTACCTTGTCTTTTTCAGGAGATCCGTGTCCTTGTTCACATAAAAAATCCGAACCACCAGTCGGATCTTCATCAAATTTAGACAGGACCATTTCTGATTCATGAGTTATCTATCAAAAAAAATCCATTCACTATTGGTGGAGCCATCGCGTAACAAACATAAGAACACAGAGAATTTATGTACTCCACTTTCTATTACGATTGTTAACAATTATACAAATTTTTAATTACAATGACGATATACAACAACGTTTAGGAATTATCCAAAAATATCGTAACTCTTCCTTTAACAAGAAAGATTAATTTGTCAAACGCAGCTAGTTCTAAGTAAAAGTAATGAGGTTAACAACCAATAAAAACAAAAGAACAATCTTGCCAAAAAGTAGATAAAGTTAAAAACATCAAAATAGTCACAGAAACAGCAGTGACAAGTGATACAAATGATTGTTAGTCCGTACTTGGAAAGTTACGTCTCGGCGTTAGTTATGCAAGTTTACAGCACGTTTCGGATTGTGTAACTTATCTCGTTAGTGGCCTCCCTGCCAGGCCAAGTTTATCTGAGAGTCAAGACTTACAAGTCCTTGTTTGTAGCGCCTATTGCTTGGCGAAAGCTTTACTTCAAAGCTTGTTAAAAGTTACAATTCAAATGTTACATTCAAATACTGTAACGAAATTTTATTGGTATTTTATTTTATTTTTATGATATTGGAAGACAAACAAACAGATTGATTTCCTGATGACACCAAAGGTGGTAATGGTGCGTTGTCAACCTAAGGCCAGAATGTTATGCCTCGAGCAAAAGTAAGTTTATCGGCTACTTTATCCTCCGAACCGAAACACGTCAACGGCAAGCACTGACGTTATGGCGGCAAGAATAGGTAAAGCAGTGGTACCAATCCGGGTGAGTCACTGCGAAACTCTGCCACCTAGTAGGATGTCACGTTGTTAGTGACGGTAAGCCTATGCTCGCCTTTTACGAGCTACCTGGCAGGAAGGCAAATGGTCTATTCTGCACAGGATCCCGGACCAACACGGGGGAAACATTCAAATACTGTAACGAAATTTTATTGGTTGCAAAATACACAGGATTAGCTTCCACACGCGGCTTTGTATACTTTCATAAACTGTTGCCTATTTGTTACACTGGTGTACAAACTATATTCCTGTAAAATTTCATCTAAATCCGTTCAGCAGTTTGCGTGTGAAAGAGTAACAAACATCCATCCATTATCTCACGCTTTCGTATTTATAACAGTACATAAATGGTGAAAAATTGGCATTTGAAAAAAAATCCGGGAAGATTGGAATTTTCATTAGTGCTATTATTTTTTATTCAAATTTTCCATTTTCTTTATAAATCCCGCCAAAATGTTTATTTATTTATATTTCAATACACCTAATTATTGCAATACAAATAAAGTTTATTTAAAGCTTCTGTGTCTATAAACAAAAAAGCTATTACACTACCCGGGTCCATATATTTAATAAACGAGTCGTTTTGATTGCAGATGGTATTTTGTACGATTAGTAAGATTGCTAAACCATGGTTGCTCATTTTCGACAGTTAACTCTGAACATATTTTGAAAATATGGGTAACGAGATAACAAGAACGTTTCCGAATGGTTGGATAAATGGTATAAACAACAACAACTAGGTACTACTACTACTAAGTACTAGTAAGTAGTTTTTAAATTACACTCATCTACGAGTATATCTTATATATTAAATTCTCGTGTACCTAATTACGTTCGTTTCCGTACTCCTCCGAAACGGCTTTTGTGTATGTGCGGAAATTTTGGTAGCATATTGAGTAGGTCTTAAAATCGGCTGATATCTGTTTATCTGGTTAGGGTGACTCACCCAATTTTTTTACTAAAATAGCAGAACAACGTCTGTTGGATCAGCTAGTGTCATAATATAAAAATGTTTATTGTGTATATTTGTTTAAACATCATTAACAAATACATAGTTTAAACGAGCGCCAAGGATCGAAAATATCCTATTGCGAAAGTTTGTAAGTATGTATGTATGGATGTTTGTTACTCTTTCACGCTCGAATGGCTGAACGGATTTGTCTGAAATTTGGAAGACAGATAGATTGTGACCTGGATTAACACATAGGCTATTTTTAATCCCAATCGCACACCGGGTTTCTGTGAAAACGCGGGCGAAGCCGCAGGTAGCAGCTAGTATAATATAAGCAGCTCGTCCCAGTTTTGGATGAATAAACTAATATGTATATGCATATAAACCTTCATCTTGAATTAAAGAAAAAAAGTATCTTCAAGCCCATATCCCCGACGAAGTGAGCAGAGGAACAACCAGGGCACCCACGACTAGCCGAAGACACTAAGTCCCACTATGTGATAGGTGGCAATCCTATCGCCAACCAGGCACGTAGCCAATCCTAGGTAACGTTGTTTTTAAATAGAAAATTGAAAATATACATTTTGTTGCCTGACTCGGGAATCGAACCCGGGACTTTAGGCAGTCAAGCTCGACGCCGGACCGCTAGACTAGATCACTCTATCTATTAGAAAAGAAACATATCAAAACCCGCTGCGCAATTTTAAGATCATAGCATACATAAGGACAGACAGCGAAGAGTGACTTTGTTTTATTTAAGTAGTGATAACATTTTACAGCTTACAAACATAACGGCCAGCAATCAACACGTTAACCATAAACCAGGGTTATATAATTGATAAGTCGTTAACTACAAGATGGAGAGCATCTAAATCGGAACCATTAATCATGTCCCGGTACTAATGACGTCCATAAAATATGATCTCGGCTTAAAGATGGTGATTTTTAATATTTAGTAACAACGGATGGGGGATTTTTATTTTATATATCGAAGAAGCAAGCCGCTTTTATAATGGCGATGGATGTTTGTATTTGGATACCGAACAAGCATACGGATCTCCTGATTATAAAATCGTAGCCTATAGACACTTTCGATGTTACGGGTGCGTCGCTATCCTGTGGCCGGGATGATACGAATTCTGTGCAAGTCTACCGGCCACACTACTCTTCGGGTTGGAACATGACAGTCATTTAGCGGTAATAGGTAAGGCGGTTGACCTTTACCCGGGTAAGTGGCTGCACAGCACTCTTCTTTCTTTCTTTAGGTTTTGACCTTTACGTTAGTATTTAGCCATTAGTCAAGTAGAAATTTGCATTAAATTTTATATCAATTTCAATTAATTATAATTAATCATCAGTCATAAATCGTCAGTAAGTCATGTCAGGCTCTTGGGTAAAGCGGTGGCCTGTTTACTGAAGCTCATGTAATAAGTTTTGGCGGCAACGAGGAAATACACGATACGCTAATTTCTTCTGATTATGAAAAAACTTCGACCATCTTTTCTCTCGATGGCGCCAAAACTCTGCACATCACTATACTACCAGTGGTCTTTTTACTGATGAGCTATGTTTTAATCAGTGTTCGCCTTTTACGAG
>NJDC01000347.1:86645-97558 GCA_002245475.1 Calephelis virginiensis | reverse complement strand
TTAATCTATGGAACACGTGAGATTTTAGAAATTATTGATTTAATCAACTACAAAACAAACAATAAACCAATAAAGAGCAAGATAAAGAGATAAATTATTCGTTTATTTTGTCGGTAGAATTTGACACCCTTCCTCGTATAAAACGCAACACCTACTAATTAATGACATAGTGTGGTCATATAATTAAGCCTAATTACCCCACAGTTGTACGGGTGATCCATAAATATTATGTTTAATTACTTGTTCCCGATATACAGGGAATAATCCGGCTTTTACAAAAGATTTAACTTGCAGCTAAACGTGTGTTTTAGTATAAAGTTGAATCAGAATCAGAATCAGAATAATCTTTATTCACTTTAACCATACAAGTGGTATTTGTGCGCGTCGACATTTTTTTTAAAACTACCACCGGATCGGAATCGCGGCCACACACTGAGAAGATCCGGTGGATTGGTAGCTTTAGATTAAATATAAAAAAACTTAAAACATTGTTAACAAATCAACAAACGTAGACAAAAATTAAATATTAATATACTAAAGTTATTTGTAGTAAATTGCATTTATATCTTAACAGTCACATTAGAGACGTCAATTCAATGTTTCCATTACAAAATTACTACAAGTGAAGTGACGTCTCTGAATTCGGCCGTTAATCTGTCATTAAATTACAATTTCGAATTGAAAATATCGATTAATGACCGATTTAAAACAATTGATGACGCGGAATGCGGCCGAAGTCTAATGTGGGCTAGGATATGCGAGCGCTGTTGGCAGTAAGCGCTACTAGTCGAAGATCCAAAGTTAGGTCGACCTACATCGAGCTGATAAAAGGATGAAACCAGTTTTATAGCAAATTTAGTACATCCGATAATATATTAAATATGGGTTGCCTGAAAATCCTAAACATTTTTTTTAATTGTTTTTAATTAATTAATTGGCGCAATATTAAGATTTTACTCCGACTTAAAGTAGGTATAAGACGAGGTTGCAGAATTTGGGTTGCCTGTTTTTTATCTGGATTGCCAGGTACAAACAGATAATCGTCGATGTTAGTTATTTTCACGGGATAGGATAATAGAAAAAAAACAACAAATGTGCAGTTTAATTACAATTTTTACAATTTTTATTACAATTTATTTAGATATACGGAGTTGTCTAAAAAAATTGGAAACATGAAAAATAATTTTTTTAATAATTAAAAATATTCGGTCCAGGATTTGTTTAGGTAAATCACTTTTAATATGAACCCTAACATACTTACTTGACTATAAAATATGTTTTATTCAATTATTAGCTCGGTGTAAGTCGATGTAAGTTCGGATCTTCTACTATACATCAAACACCGCGCGAGGATTTTGTTATAAAATATTACATGTAATACCACATACATAATACGAAAAAATATATTTTAAAAGTACTAATTTGAAATTTTAAAATTTTTATAAGGACGTAATTACCCATTTTTGTAACCTTGAGTTTGATTTTGAAACAAAACATGAACTTTTTATGTTTTTATTTGTTACAATCGAATGTAGTAGCTATATCGCCTATGTGGTCTAGCGGTCCGGGTGTTGGACTTGACTGCATGAGGTCCCGGGTTCGAATCCCGGGTCGGCCAACAAAAAGAAAATTGGATTTTTCCAATTTTCTAATAAAAAAAAATGTTGGTCGGGATTGGAATTGTGCCCGGTTGGCGATAGGCTTGCCACCTATTATCACATTGTGGGACTTAGTATCTTCGGCTAGTCGTGGGTGCCTTGGTTGTACCTCTGCCTACCTCTTCGGGGATTGGGCGTGAAGATACTTTAGTAGCTAACCAAGTGTAAACACGATACTTGTTTTTATTTATAGTGGTAGTCATTGATTATTAATATTAAATGTTTATTGAATTCATTTATATATTTTTCTCAGAGCAAAATAAAGCATATCTTATGGTTTAAAATTGAATGAAAACTAGGTGATTTCAAATATCCTACCCATAATATATTTATAACAACAGCCCAGTGAAAACAATTGAGATTGAAAGAAAGTGTGGGTGTAAAAATGAGAAATCCCTTTCTTTTTACGCTGGTAAATGTGAATACGGATGGTTGAAGGAAGTCGGTGCGGTCAAGATTAAAATTACGAAACTAAATTGTATCGGCATTATTCGAGAGTGGTATCAAGAACCTTCGAAAGCATCATGTTTTTATGAAATGAGTAATGTGGAAAAGGCTATGGAAGTCCGTAGAAATTTTGTCACTTGGCTCTAGATACAATCTGCCTACTATGTAATCGATTTGGCTTAAAGACATGTATGTGTAACAACAATAACAAGCACAGACACCATGATATTAATAGATATTTAGTAACGTAGAATTTGAAACCTATTAAACTATTTTCATAAATTAAAACTTTTAGACTGACGATATTTCAAACAGCTCTGAGTGAGCTACGCGCTAAACTTTTAAAAGGAAATTAAAATGAGTTTGGATGCATCCCTGGTGCTGGGAGACTAATGGAAGGGTTTTTTTATATTAAAAGTTAAAAGTTAAGGAAAGAAAATATTATCTCAAAGAAAATCTAGTTTTAAATCAATTAAACATAATATATAACTTAATTTCAAAATTTGCAAGAAACTACAACAAATGTTAAAAAAAAAAAATGAGCAAAAAATACAAAAACAACGCTGTTAGTGTTCATATTGGTCCGGTTCCACTGAGCAGAATATACCATCTGCCGTTCTGCCAGGCAGCTCGTGATAGGCGAGCGTTGGTTAAAT
The DNA here is from genome assembly GCA_002245475.1 of Calephelis virginiensis. Classification (NCBI taxonomy): domain Eukaryota; kingdom Metazoa; phylum Arthropoda; class Insecta; order Lepidoptera; family Riodinidae; genus Calephelis; species Calephelis virginiensis. The sequence goes on along the minus strand of NJDC01000347.1, from coordinate 94,797 downwards.
GGTCATTACCAAGAAGAGCATCAGCTATGCAGCCAGCCTAAGGAGCCACCGGTTAGATAACAGCGAGACACCTGTAACTTTCATGGTGTCTATAGGCCATGGTAAGAGAAAGAAAGAAAGGAAGAAAGTGAAGATGGTCGAAGGTGGAATTATACTGAGACAGGTATCTATACGCACTTTGCTCCGAAAGTACCAAATTGAACTAACTACACAAAACTACGGCGACGTTATTTCTCACTTAACTACTGCTCGACCACCTTCTTGTTGTTGCGATATAGTGTGGTTGTGGTATGTGTAAATCTAGCCTAAAAGTTTACCTAACAGAATCAAGTAAGTTTTTAAGGGTCCATGTATGCTAAAATACGTCAGCAATATAATGTTTTCTTCATACAAAGGAATCATGGATCTTGGTGACAAAAATACACAAGATTAACATTAATATGCTTTATAAGACTATTATTTTCAAAACATGATTCATTTCACTTTGCTCGATAGAAAAAATTCAAAAATTTAACGCTTTTTTGATAGCAAAACCCAACTGTCTACTTCAATTCTGAAAATATCGACACCAGATTTAACATAAACATAGATAAGTATTATACCTAAAAGATATATGTGTCAGTTTTTATATTTTTTTTTTTCAAATTACTTTTATAGTGTCAAAAATAGTGATTTGGCGCTTAAGACATTTACTTTAGAGCGCAATATTTCATAATAATCATGGAACGGGGGAGTGCGCCGATTGACTCTTCTGGCTGACTAAGTATGGGGCCTTAAGTAAAGGAGTCAAAATAATTCGCTTAGGATACATATACTATACAAACCTGTATACCGCAAAGATGACTCAAAAATATGTTTCAACTTTTAATCGCCTCTGTGGTCTAGCGGTCCGGGTGTTGGACTTGACTGCATGAGGTCCCGGGTTCGAATCCCGGGTCGGCCAACAAAAATAATATTGGATTTTTCCGATTTTCTAATTAAAAAAAAATGTTGGTCGGGATTGGAAATGTGCCCGGTTGGCGATAGGCTTGCCACCTATCACATTGTGGGACTTAGTGTCTTCGGCTAGTCGTGGGTGCCTTGGTTGTACCTCTGCCTACCTCTTCGGGGATATGGGCGTGAAGATACTTTTTTCAACTTTTATATTACAGTGGGTATTGAAGCGTATAAAAATGTGAATATTCTTTAAGCATAATGTTAAAACCATAGCGAGCTGTAAAAGTTTGTGGTGTAAAGTTTGTTACCGTCTCCGTCTCCGGGGAAACATTGTACATTTCAAATTTCGCGTTTACTAAACTTTAAAATACACAGAAAATATCATAAGAGTCACAGGAGACGGTTTATTCGTTATTTCGAGCACTGTTTGGAGTTCTATGTAGGTTTTTAGTTTATTTATTTATTGAACAAGCTATTGCCTGCGAGGTTAATGGTCGCACAGGAACATTTTTTTCGGGATGAAAACTATGCTATGTGTTAATAAATAAAAAATAAATATAAATATATCTAACCCCGGGTTATGGGTGTTAGTCAACGATTGTAATACATAGAAATACTTAAAATTATACCAGAATAAATTTAATAAACACCAAGACCCGAAAATGCAGAAATCTAAATATTCTTCACACAAATGCCTGCCCTCGTTGGGAATCGAACCCGAGCCTCGCGGTTGGTCGATGTAGTTAGTCGTGTACGCTAGCCACTCGACCAACGAGGCGGTCAAATCCGGTTTATCCAAGATACCCTCTATGTGTCTGCCAAATTTCATGAAAATCGGTCCAGCAGTTTTTGCGTGAAGAAGTAACAAACAAACTTTTGCATTTATAATATTAATAGGATTTTTATTTAGGCGTTAATTTTGACTACATGAGGTATATCGGATTGGATTCGTGGGTCAAACAACTCACAACGTGTTTTTTTGTTTTTGTACTAAAACAACATTACTTGGGATTTGACAAGTGTCTGCTTGGTCACCCAGGTTTGATCACAATAGGATTTAAATATCGTTCGCAGTATCCTGTCTGCTAGGAATTTGTTTTGCGAAAACTGGTTAGGTTTGGAAACGGTGCAAGTTTAAGATAAGTCATGGTTAAATCTGATTTTATAATTTATCACCGCTGTAATCTAACGTTTCGGCGTCGGACTTGACTTCTTGAGGTCCCTGGTTCGATCCCCGGGTCAGGCAACAAAAAAAATAGAATGTGTATACATTTTTTTTAATAAAAGTAACGTTGCCCGGAATATGTGCCTGGTCAGCGATAGGCTAGCCACCTATTACATTGTGGGACTTAGTGTATTCGGCTAGTCGTGGGTGCCAGGTTGTGCCTTTGCCTACCAATTCGCGGATATGAGCGTGAAGATACTTATTTTGTAAATTACTGATTTGTATAAGTCATCAAAACGCTTAGCAACATAACAACTATAGCTAAATAACAAATATGTATGAACTTTTAAACATTTGCACAACGCAATGTGGTTGGTTTATTTAAATATTTTGAACAAATTCAAACACATGACCAGCAAAACAAATGTTCTCATGTTGGCTAATCGGGGGTACCCTGGTTGTACTTTCGCCTACGTCCTCAGTGATAAGGGCATAAAGACTTTTTTACTTAAGTGCAAAACGTGTGGTTATAAAGAAACAACTAAAAGCTTTTATTCAAAAAGCAATATAGTCATTGACCTTTCTAACTTCCCCAAATATCACCTATAGATATCAAACAAGTGATAAATGATGGCGACGCTGACGCCAGAACCATTTGTCTCCGTCACCCTTGGTCAGAAAAAAGAGTATTTACATAATATAAGCGACTGTGATATTGTCTCACGACTGACAAAGTTTGGGGACCTAAATCTGAATATTTTCAAGTTTTTTTGTGTATTTCGATACGCTTTTTGTGGCACATTTTGGTTGTACTTGATAGATATTTTTAGATACTTGTCATATTTACTTTTACATGTTACGATGAGTTGGAAAATTTGTGAGGATGAATGGATAGATTGATGTTTGTGAATCTTTCACTTAAATACTACTAAACGGATTTAGATTAGTCTTAACCAGAGGTTCCCAAACTTATTTCATGTAACGCCCACTTTTTGTAGCGCCGCCCCCCTCGTTTTTTTCTTGTCAATAACCTCAATAACATATTTGTTGCGCCTAGTTTAAAAAAAAACATTTTTTTCAAGATTTTACCGCCCCCCTCTAGGCTTCCAGCGCCCACAAGGGGGCGTTATCGCCCACTTTGGGAAAGGCTGGTCTTAACAGTGATAAGGTTGACATGCGGTTCGCCTGGATTGTGTGTGAAATTTAGTACCTACTTTTTGATCCGCAAATAACTGAAAATAAAAATATTGGCAGCAAATAAAAAAAAAACGTTCATTCAAGTGAATACGAGTAAATAAGTTAAAAATAGAAATCATAGTCCATAAGAGATAAAGTTGAGAAGAAATTTTATTTTAATATTATGACGTCAAGTACACTAAATATTATACTAGAAGACTACCTTGGGATTGCATTTTCCCCCCGATCATAGAAGACCTCGCCACGTGTTATCGGATCCCCCGGACCCAATAACCGCGGCAAACGCTATTCTCCCAACTCCAAACCGGAACACGACAATCTCACATCACCTTAACATAACACTACACCGTCGCCGCCGGTCTCGGCGACGAAGACCTCTCTTGCGCCCGGCGCCTAACGCCGAGCGACGAGCCACAAATACTCCTCCACCAAGTCCACCCAGTAACCAGAACGCAGCACCAAGTCGAGGTACGGTCTCCCGGGAGACAGCCCTTGGTGCTGGCGTTGTAGGTAACAGCCCAATCCATCTAAATAATGATGTCTCGGGCTGAGCACTCTGCTCGGCCCACAAAGTTCGGTGAAGTTGTAAAAATCGTAAGATTAGCAACAAATTCCAAAAAAAAAGGGATTGCATCATCTTATAATAGTAATGGGACCACTTTGAAGTATGCTATTTCAAATGGAAAAATATTTAAAAAAATCGAGTCACATATAATGACGAATAAATTGAGTGACATATAAAAACAACTAGCTTTTCCGGCGAACTTCGTTCCACTCATTCAATTAGTATAAGTACGAAAAATTAAAGTATTGTTTTTTCAAGTTTCCTTACAGACAAGAGGGATGTAATGTATCATATTTTTTATAATACTGTAAGACAAGCAAGCAAGATGGATTTCCTGATGGTAGGGAATTCACGCCGCCTAGAGACTCCAAAGGTAGTAATGGTGCGTTGCCAACCTGAGACTGGGATGGTAGGTCTCGAGCAAAAGTATGCTTAGCGGCTACCATACCCTTCGAAGTGTAACACGTCAACGGCAAGCACTGGCGTTATGGCGGCAGGAATAGATAAGGCGGTGATGCCAATCCGGGCGAGTCGCTGCGAAACTCTACCACCTAGTCAGATGTCACGGTGTTAGTGACGGTAAGCTTATGCTCGTCTTTTACAAGCTGCTTGGCAAAAAGGAAAATGGGCTATTCTGCAATGGAGCCCGGATCAACACGCATCTTACGTCCGTCTTCTGGTTCTAAGCTTCCTCCCCATCAATTTTCAACCAAATCGGTTCAGATTTTCTTGAGTAGAATATATCTTGAGAGGATAGTGTAACTAACTTTTTTTATATATTGTATAGAAATAGATATAGATGTCGAACAACTTCTTTCACTTTGAACTTCAAATGTCTTCATTTTAAAGTCGAATAAAAATCAATAGCAATATCAAAAGAAATCTTCTTTAAACGTCAAAGTGACTAAAGAAAGGTTTATTATCGTAATCATCAATATGCTTGCTCAGCGTTGCCAACGGTTATGAGCCTTCTGTCTTATTACCCCGTTAAAACTGAACGCTGGGTTTTGCGACATTAAAAGTGATATCTACAACCAGATAACGTTTCGCAGTTGGTATTACTTAAAACAAAATGGCTGCCAATTCTTACATATTTTAGTCATAGCGCATCTTAAGTTTAAATATCAGGCACTTTGAAAAATTGTGGTATAACGTTGAAACTAAAATTAATATAAACATAAAACAAGTTTTATGCATTTCAGATCTTTTTAAGCATCTTCATGACCATAATCCCGATAACGTATGCAGAGGCACAACAAAGATACCCGCGATTAGTAGAAGGAAAAGAAGATTTTATTTTAAGAACATGGAGATTTAACAATATATTGTTACCACATATTCTACCATACTTGGTGTGTAACATTAATATTTTGTCTCGTTTTTTAAAAAAAAATATTATTATTATTAAAAAAATGAGTAGTTCTAAATAACTTTTTAACATTTATTTTTAAACACATTTTTATTTATTTAAATATTTTAAATAATATTTTTACCCTATATGTTAAAATTAATAGCTACCTTTTTCTGCTCAAAATTCAGTTAATCCTTTCAAAAGGAGTTACTACTAGAGGACTATATTAAATGTAATATATATAATATTATTGTCACGTTATTAATATAATATTTATATTATTTTTATTAATCGCCTCTGTGGTCTAGTGGTCCCAGTGTTGAACTTGACTTGAAATTTGGTTTTTCCAATTTGCTTATTTAAAAAAATGTTGCTCGGGATAGAATATCGTTACTAGGTTATATGCCCGGTTGGCGATAGGCTTGCCACCTATCACATTGTGGGACTTAGTATCTTCGGCTAGTCGTGGGTACCCTGGTTGTGCCTCTGCCTACCTCTTCGGGGATATGGTCGTGAAGATCCTTTTTTTAATATTATTGTGTTATAATATATATTGATAAAATAACATTCTTTTATACATAACGAAATAACACTATACGTATATAAAGTAAAGCCAATACGTTGATATCAGCTTTGATTCAGCTATGTTTATTTCTCTACCGTTCAACTTTTAATTAAAAATTGATCCCATGTTATTCGCAATTGCATAGAGATTGTATACATTGGAACATTGTGTTGTATACAAAGGAACATAGTTACAAACTATAAAAAAGTAGAGCATTTCAACTGATTGTAGATTGGAAATTATAGAGTTTTGTTTTCCCTTTTTATAAAGCACTTTTGAAATATTTTCTAGAACATATTTTCACAATCGATGTCGGTATAATTTCAGTGCTAGATACTGTCATGTTCCGTGCTGGGTAGCTTAACCAAAAACATATAGACACATTGCCTATAATCAAGACAAAAATAAAGTGAGTCGCCAGTAACATTTATCCTGTATACAGGTGAAGATTGTATCTTATTATTAATACAACTGCCGCTACTTCGCGATATACCTATAGGGCAAGATGACGCATTCATTGACCAAATATCTTTCTCGGAATTTTATCTATCTGAGTCCATTGTAATTGAAATATTTTAACGGATTAATTATCGAATGCATTCTATTACACCTTGTTACACATCTAAAAAACTGTAGACCTTTTTTAAATAACATGGAGAAAAATACATTTTAAAAACAATTTTTCAGTAACAAAAACCATTTTTTTTAAATACAGCGTGTACCGTCTGTTTAAATACAGATAATAATGATTTTATCGTTTTTAATTAATAAACAGAATGTAGCCTTTTTAAAACTGTGATAAAAATTGAAATCTGAAAATTGCTTTTTTTGTTATTGAATTTTTTAGAACGAAAACAGGATTTTCTAAAAAAAAAAAGAAAAAATATTTATCTTAAAACTGTTCCACTTTTGGATACACAATACTGGGGTTAAATGACAGTAAATGAGCTCCTTTACAACCCATTAAAAGGATCCGGTCCAATTACCAATAACCCTGTTAAATTATTAAATTTGTTACTTAAAGTGATATTTCGAGGTTAGTGAGGAAAAAGTAAATTTCCACTTATAAAAGTTATATTAAAAGTTGATACAGGCCATAGACTAGTATTAAACAAAATTTGATAAAAATCTGTTCAGGAGTTTGTGGGTGAAAAGTAAAATGATAAAACATTTAATAGCCTTCGTTTTGGGTTATGTACCCTATATGCAATACATAATAATCTTTTTAAATATTTCATATACAGATTTAGTTTTATTAATGTTTTGTCTTTTTAAATATAAATTACGTGCCACGTTTTTTGTCCGCGGTGGACTCCTAAACTATTTAACAGATTTCAATCAAATTTACACTTCGTGTGCAGTTTGACCTAACTTGAAAGGTAGGATAGCTTACATCTCAATTTATCGCGGGCGAAGCCGCGGGTAACAGCTAGTTACATGTATAGATGCTTACTATATTCAGTAGGGGCAGTGAAACTATGGAAGGCATATGTGGATAATAGCATTAAAACTTCTAATATGAAACTACTAACTAATATTGAAATTTAATTAGAGGTAAGCGAATGGATATGCTCTACATGGAGCTCCCATTCCCGGTATCCATTTCAAAATATGGGCAAACAGCTTTCCGGCGGCACCTTCACGCCGTATTACAAAACATGGAGGCAGAGTTACAATCAGGGCGACGAAAATTAGTGAAAGGTACTTAGTCCCACATTATGATAGGTGGCAAGCCCGTCGCCAACTAGACACTTATTCAATGCCGGATGACTTTATTTTATTGGAATTTTTAATGGAGAAATACTTGTACTAACTGTTCTATCACTTGTTAACCGCCTTGTTGGTCGAGTGGCTAGCGTGCACGCCTAACTACACTGACCAACTGCGAGGCTTGGGTTCGATTCCCGACGGGGGCAGGATTTGTGTGGTGTTTATTAAATTTGTTCTTGTATCTATTTAAGTTGTTCTATGTATTGGTATCGTTGACTAACATCTATAACATAAACATATAATTTGTTTACTTTGAGGTTAAATTCAATTTGTGTAACTTGTCCAGGAATATTTATTTTATTTTTATTTAAACAAAACTACATAAATAGTACTTAAGTTTGAGTAGTTTAACTTTTAGCTCTAATGATGCTGTTATAAGTGGAGTGGTAGGGTAATTATAAAATAATAAATTATAAATGACTAGCTGCCCGCCCTCGCTTCGCTTCGGTTATTCAAGAATAAAAATCCTACTAATGTTTTAAATGCGAAAGTTTGTGAGTATGTCAGGATGTCAGTATGGATGGATGCAGTAAACGCGCACGACTTTGCTACTCTTCAACAACATTTAATTTTGCACCCGGAGATTTTAACTTTTTGATAACT
>NJDC01000347.1:74830-85716 GCA_002245475.1 Calephelis virginiensis | reverse complement strand
GGGCAGGATTTGTGTGGTGAACATTTAGATGTCTGCATTTCAGGATCTGGGTGTTTATTTAATTTGTTCTTGTATCTATTTAAGTTGTTCTATGTATTGGTATCGTTGACTAACATCTATAACACAAGCATATAATTTGTTTACTTTGAGGTTAGATTCAATTTGTGTAACTTGTCCAGGAATATTTATTTTATTTTTATTTAAACAAAACTACATAATTAGTACTTAAGTTTGAGTACTTTAACTTTTAGCTCTAATGATGCTGTTATGAGTGGAGTGGTAGGGTAATTATAAAATAATAAATTATAAATGACTAGCTGCCCGCCCTCGCTTCGCTTCGGTTATTCAAGAATAAAAATCCTACTAATATTATAAATGCGAAAGTTTGTGAGTATGTCTGGATGTCAGGATGTCAGTATGGATGGATGTAGTAAGCGCGCACGTCTTTGCTACGCTTCAACGATATTTAATTTCGCGCATGGAGATTTTAACTTTTTGATAACTCATTAGTTGTTAATTTTTTTTCTGATAGTGTAAAAGGCAAATTTGATCTAAATTACACGCATAACGTATCTTACAGATTTATTTGATTAAGGGTTAATACTGTATTGTTAAAAATATGTACTAAAGTAACCCTTAATTTCACTGTTTTAAGTAAACGCAAAAAAACGGTTATTGTGGGTTACTCTTTAAAGATAGACATATACCACCGCTTACTTTTTTTGAGATCTATCAAAGAGGAAAAATCCCACAATACATTGTTTTGTCAAAACTCAAAAGGTTTTGGCAGCGTTTTTGAGGAAAGCTCCCGATCGGCTTATTTTTTGCCGACATATTGAACTAATATCGTTGGTTTGTACAAAACATAAACTTACTATAAACTAAAACCTTCCTCAAGAGTTATTCTATCTATTGTTGAAAACCGAATAGAAATCCGTTCAGTACTTTTCGAGTAAATCGCGAACAGACAGACGCGGCGGGGGACTTTGTTTTATAATATATATTGATTGATATGTAAAATATTACAAGTGATACAAAGCGCCGACGAAGGAAAATTTCAAATAGACTTAATTTTAGAAAACGACCCGACAGACGTTGCCCTGTCCTAACTATGAATATATTTTTTTATCATGTGAAAGGTTCCTGACAATAACCAACGCAACAGAAAAAAATGAAGGATACGCCTATCATTTTAAGCGTGAGGAAGTAGGGATACATTACTAGATAAGAAAATTGAAAAAAACACATTTGAAGTTGCGTAACCCGGAAATCGGACCCTCATTAAGTCCACGCTTTCACTAGCAAGTAATTCATTCTATTATATCTCTAAAGAAACGAGTATTTATTCTTGACACTAACACCGTGACTAAGACCATAGCCGTTGTCAAGGGACATTAGTGCTCGCTAATTATGCATTCCGGTGTTATAGTAGTAGACTAACTCACGGAAGAGGCTATTTCAAAGTTTTGGGTCAGCAACACATTATTACATTTGATCTATAGTTAACGTGCAGGTGATATAAGCTCAATAAATATGATAATAATAATAAATATCCCTGGACAAGTTACACAAATTGAATCTAACCCCAAAGTAAGCAAATTACATGCTTGTGTTATGGGAGTTAATCAACAATACTAATACAAAGAAATACTTAAATAGATACTACAATAAATTTAATAAGCACCCACCCGGAAATGCAGACATCTAAATGTTCATCAGACAAATGCCTGCCCCCGTCGGGAATCGAACCCGAGCCTCGCGGCTAGTCGGTGTAGTTAGGTGTGTACGCTAGCCACTCGACCAACGAGGCGGTCTATTTTATTTGTAGAATAGAATAGAAAAAAGTGATAGTAAATCTGTTCCAAAACACAAGATATTATTACACTTAAACAAAATACGATATGGTTTAATGACATAAGCTATTTACAAAACAATGTATAAAAAATGGCGCCTTATTCTAACAAGCCTCTGCCTAATGTGTTTTGGCGTATTTAAAATGGACACTCTAAAATTTTATTGGGTTGATTTGAGGCCGAAATTACAATGTGGATATTCACAGGTTGATTGAAATACGGACAAGCAGTGCATGCATGTAGCATTAAGGATCTTGGGCCTTTCAAAGCAATAAAAATCCCTTATTAAAATATTTTTAATCCATTTCATATATTTTTTTTATGTTATAGGAAGGCAAACAAACAGACGGATTTCCTGATGGTAAGAAATTCACGCCGCCTAGAGACACCAAAAGTGGTAATGGTGCGTTGCCAACCTGAGGTCGGGATGTTAGGCCATGACGTTATGGCGGCAGGAGTAGGTAAGGCGGTGGTACCAATTCGAGCGAGTCGCTGCCAAACTCGACCACCTGGTCGGATGTCACGGTGTTAGTGATGGTAAGCCTATGGTCGCCTTTTACGAGCTGCCTGGCAAGGAAGGCAAATGATCTATTCTACAAAGGAGCCCGGACCAACACGGATTTGCGGATTTATAAATATATTAAAAAATTAAACTTGAATTTTTCGTAATTTTGAATTTTGTCTGCTTGTTTACCTTTATATAATACGAGAAGCTTTACCAATAACAACTAGTACCACGTAACTCACCTTGTACACTTTTTGTACTCAAACTAGGTCATATGAAAATAATACGTTCCATATAAAATACCAATGGTTTTTTATCGAAAAATAAATATTTGATTTGATGAATTTGGACTTGACTGCATGAGGTCCCGGGTTCGAATCCCGGGTCGGCCAACAAAAAGAAAATTGGATTTTTCCAATTTTCTAATTAAAAAAAAATGTTGGTCGGGATTGGAATTGTGCCCGGTTGGCGATAGGCTTGCCACCTATCACATTGTGGGACTTAGTATCTTCGGCTAGTCGTGGGTGCCTTGGTTGTACCTCTGCCTACCTCTTCGGGGATATGGGCGTGAAGATACTTTTAAATATTTGATAACAATTCGCACAAACATAGCAATAAACGATAGAAATAATACAATTATTTATTTGTTTTTTTTTAAGCATAATATTATGATTTTCGTCGCTACTATGGTATGCCTTTGTGATATCGGATATTGGCATTGGTAGTAATTATGTTGCGCACTCACTAAACTAATTTTAAATTATCGCTGTCGTCTTTCAACGAAAGTAACAGAAAGAGATAAAACACTTTTAGTGCTGTCAAATTAGACCGTACACGTCAGTTCTACAGACGTTTAATCTGTCACTCGGAAAACTTCGCTTAAAAACATCACAATTTGACATGTTCGGAGTAATCTGACATGTCTAAAACGTTCCATCTCTTTTATTTTTGTTTCATTTGAAAAAGACAGCATGCATCTAAAATAAGTTTAGTTTGTGAACAGCAGAATTACCACCATTGTCTTCTTTTTTTAATGAAAACAAAGTTGCCCGTGATTATATATCAACCTGATCGACAATTGGTTTGTCATCGACAGAATTATGGGGCTAAGTAGGACCTTAACTACTTGTGCGAGCCCTGTTTGTACCTCTACCTTTTTAGGGGATACCGGCGTGAACATATTTACTTACCTAGTTTTTATATTGATTGATACCTTAACTAATCCAGCTATCATAACGTCAGTGCTTATTACAGTCATGTTCTGACTTGGTTAAAGAATATTTATGCAACGGTTGGTGCTTAGCATACTTACTCTCGAGAGAGAAGCTTAACATCCTTTAGGTGGGCAATAAACCATTACTACCTTTTGTCTCAATCAGTAAGGTGTAAAAAAAACAAAATCCGTCTGCCCATTTGCTCATTTATATTAAAAAATGCTGAATATTTCTGTCAAAACTCTCCGTGAACCCGTCAGTTATTATGAGGTATGTCATAAGTTTCGAAAACCGTGTCAGAAAACCTAGAACTGTAACGTCGTAGGGGAATCTGAATTTAATTGGACATTTCTTGAGGAACCTGCGAAAACTTTTTCATCGTACATTCCTTCACAAACTTATAATTACAAATCGCCAGCGTGGAAATGATTGGAGAACATTATAAAGGTTAAAGTCGAAGTTACATTTCGAATCAGCTCCTAGAACTTATATAATATTCGATTAAAATATTTTCCTTAGTATTCAGAACCAAGTAATAACCTTTGAGATGCCTATCTTCGGATTTCGGTAGGTAATCACGAACTCTAGAAGTTTATTCTGTTAATATGACGTCATTATAGACGCCATGACACAGAGATGACGTCATATAAGGCGCCATTATGCGTCAAGGTGCTTCGAAAGGGGATTTCAAATAGGATTACAAAAACGCTCTATAGATAAGTATAAAGTTAAGTTTTTGCAAATATACTTACATTTGAATATATATTGAAGCCAATGTATAAATATTTTAGCAACATATAAACTATTTTTTATGATAATGGAAGGTAAACAAGCAGACGGATTTCCTGATGTTAAGAAATTCACGCCGCCTAGAGACACCAAAGGTGGCGTTGGCAACCTGAGACCGGGATGTTAACCCTTGAGCAAAAGTAAGTTTACCGGTTACCTTACCCTCCAAACCGGAACACGTCAATGGCAAGCATTGGACGTTATGGTGGTAGGAATAGGTAAGTCGGTAGTACCTATCCGAGCGAGTCGCTGCGAAACTCTACCACCTACATATTACATAGTTTTTGAGGTTTATTTATAATCCTTTCAAGATGACGGCGTCTACTGAACTTTGTGGAAGAAAATATCATACATACATTACTAAAACATTATTAATATACAAACATTTAAATTATCTATCATGTACGTACTTGACATGTATATTCGTGTGTATGTGTATACTTTTTTTATGTAAATCGATTTCTTCGTCGTTTCCAAATCGATTTCAAAAATATTTTTTTTTGATAAAAAGTGACATAAAAATATAATAACATGATTTCATTTAAAAAAATCTTTTTGTCCTAATCTAACTGTAGTAGTTCTCAGTAGGTACAAATTACAGAAGTGGTTAAGTTGAGGCATACGGCAGTTAAGTTAAAGCGCTGTAATTAACTTTTCTTTGAAGGTGTTTAAGTTTTACACACACAAGAAAGGCTTAGGAAAGTTTAATTCAATATTAAACTTTACGATGTAAAAAATGACGAGGTGGTTTTTATTTTTTAGAAGAAATTTAATAAAATACAAATAAGGTATTCAAATTAGAAATTGAATCATCAGCACGTCTAAAATATATCTTAAAATCATATACATATAGTATTAAGTTAGTATAGAAAGTATCTTCACGCCCATATCCCCGAAGAGGTAGGCAGAGGTACAACCAAGGCACCCACGACTAGCCGAAGACACTAAGTCCCACAATGTGATAGGTGGCAAGCCTATCGCCAACCGGGCACATTTCCAATCCCGACCAGCATTTTTTATTAGAAAATTGGAAAACTCAAATTTTCTTTTTGTTGCCCGACCCGGGATTCGAACCCGGGACCTCATGCAGTCAAGTCCAACACCCGGACCGCTAGACCACAGAGGCGACAAAATAAATATATAGTATTATCTATACTTTATTTTGTCATATTGCAGACGGACTTATGACAAAGAAAAACCAAGTGACATGATTTTATCCTAATAAAAATAATCGTAATCGCTAAGTGTGATTGGTTAGTTGGAGTAAATAAAATGAAGTGTTTACCATTGACGTGTTCCGGTTTAATAACGTAGCTGGTAATTTTACTTTTGCTCGAGACCTAACTCCCCGGACACACCATTACCACCGATGGTGTCTTTAGGCGAAGTTAATTTCTTACCATCAGGAAATCCGTATACTTCCAATGTTATAAAAAAGTGAAGCTTTATATTTGCCAAATATTACTAACTCTCCTTTTTACTAGCCTCTCTTTCATTTTGACTTTGTTAACTGACAAAACCACGCAAGGCGCGAAATTTAATGATCTCTCTGAAAGAGAGAGTTAAAGATGATTCGTAGACATGCTTCGTAGCTTCGTAGACCTTAACTCGTGTTATGTTTTTATAAGGCATACTGTATTTAGGTTAGTGGAAGAGGTAGGCTGATACAAAACAAGGGCACCCACGATTAGCCGAAGACACTTAATTCCACAATGTAATAGTGATATAAATTAAAGTTCGGTGAAGTTGTAAAAAATCGTAAGATTAGCAACAAATTAGTCATTCAAAAAAAAATGTAATAGTTGGCAATTTTATCGCCTACCAAGTATATATCCAATCCCAGGCAACGTCGTGTTTTGGTAGAAAATTGGGAAACCACTTTTTTCGTTGCCCAAAACGGGACATTTTCCTCAAACATGGAACCTCATGGCGTCAACTTCAACACAAAGTAAGAAACAGTTTCGTCAATTAGTATGTCCCTACGAGTTATAATAATGACTTGATAAATTTATCTTTCTCTGAAACGGAGGTATACCAGAATATTTCTTATATTATAGTAAAACTAGCTGTTACCCGCGGCTTCGCCCGCGATTAATTAAGATGTAAGCTGTCTTATCTTTCCAGTTGGATCAATCAGCACGCGGTGAGCAAATTTCATTGAAATCGGTTAAGTAGTTTATGAGTCCATCGCGGACAAACAATGAGACACGTAGTTTATATATTTTTTAAATAATTTTATTATGATAAACCTGCAGACAGACAATCGTATGCAAAAATTCCATTAAATTGACGACACGTCGACATTTTACATACAAAATTGTAACTTAATGATAGATTAATTGTTGATTGACATCTCTGGGTGCGGCCTTAAGATTCTTTGCATGCAGGCATTGAATGTGCTTAAAAGACCAAGTAAACTGAATTGTACCGTTAACGATTTAACAAAATCAACACAACTAAACTATAATCGTAAAAATTTAAAGGCAGAACTGACCACTTACTTTTTTATGATATTGGAAGGCAAACAAGCAGACGGATTTTCTGATGGCAAGTAATTCACGCCGCATAAAGACACCAAAGGTGATAATGATGCGTTGCCAACCTGAAGCCGGGACGTTAGGCCTCATGCAAAAATAAGTCTACCGTCTACTTTACCCTTCAAAAAATAACACGTCAAATGCAAGCACTATGGCAGCAGGAATAGGTAAGGCGGTGATACCAATCCGGGTGAGTCGCTGCGAAACTCTACCACCTAGTCAGATGTCACGGTATTAGTGACGGTAAGCCCATGCTCGCCTTTTACGAGCCGCCTCGCTGGAAGACAGATGGTCTATTCTACAAAAGAGCCCGGACCAACACGGGGAAAATAAAGAATTTTTTATTCTATAAAACAAAAAATAATCAAGTAGAAGATTACATCTAGTAGGATGGATTTAAAGCGAGGTTCGACAACCCTAATCCTGCTTCCTATAAAGATTTTTCGTTTCAGAATTTCTTTCACTCAACCAATATGTGGAGCAGCTTTATTGATAGCGACTAATGGAACTTTTTATCAATTTAATCATGTATCCGGAGGTTGAAAATAGTCATCGTCTAAGTAATATATAAGTAACATATACATATAACATAATGTAACACAATATATATTCTATTTGTGTAACTTGTCCAGAGATATGTCTTTATTATTATTATTATATTAATATAGATACTCGTATATAAAGGTGATCAAATCTTACGTTTGTGAGGACAGTCTCAATACTTCCTATTTTTAGATAATAAGTTAGCGAACAAGTACTATGGCAGCACAAGTACATATAAGTAGGTAACTCAGATGGTAGGAGACAACCGTGGCCTATAGACACTATGATTTTATAGGTACTTCTCTATACCGTAGCCTTGCGTTAGGCCAATTATGCAAGTCTACCGCTACCCAGATACAATCATTATAGCGGGAGTAATAGCTAAGGCGGTCGATCCCTACCCCGACAAGTATTCGTCGCTCTACCACCCGTATTCAAGAAGCATACCAGTTTAGCGCAACATTTATATAAAAAAATAAAGGAATTAAGTTTGCTATGTTTTTTATTCGTCTAAATCATATGACACTAGTTGCCTTAAATCTGAATGCCTTTAGACCATAGAAATAGGAATATGCATAGAGGTCAATGCTTTAGAATTATTTTCAAATTAAACGGGTTATACCTATCTGTCAAGTGTCATGTGCCACTTTAAGTAAACTTTACACAAAATTCGGATTTGCCATGTACCTATGGAAGTCCCGCCTCTTATTACGTAGTATTTATATACTCTTTGAAGCATACCTACGTTTGACTAAGTACCTAATGAAAAAACGCTGTCCGAAGTACGACATTTAGTTACGCCTTTCTTACATCAAGCCATCCAATTCATGAACAATACTTAGTTCAATAGTCAGTTCTAAGTATTGTTAATAAATTTAGCTTGACGTGAGAAACGCATAGCTAAATGTCATACTTCGCGCAGCGTTTTTTTACTATTTAGCCAAGTATGCTTCTTGGATACAGAATTTCTCGTTGATAGTGACCAACCTAACCTTTGTTCGCCTTTTAGAAGATGCCATGTAGAAAGTAAAGTGCTCTATTCTTCACAAGAGATCCCAACCATCAAGATACGTCTTGGAAGATAGAATTATTGGAATCAAAATCCTCAATACTATATTATTGATTCCACATTTCGAATAAAAACACACTAACAGTCAGGCAACATTAATTAACTATCAAACGCTGACAAGCACTCAAATGACAGTGATTTAAAAGAGACAGTCCTGTCTGGCCATAATTATAATTGTCGACGATGTCGTTTGTTTATGCGATAAAATAATAAAACAGATGAGTACACTTTGAAAGAAAATTGTTATATCTTACTATAGTGCCACTATCTTATCTGTTCCGTAGCCGAAATTGGAACTAAACATTTATTTCGTAAAACGTCATTTTACTATCAGTTTATGAAATGTGAACATCAAAAATGAAATTCCTACAACTACATTTTTATTTTTTGTTGTTATCTTCGCTATTTTAAATATTCGATGGAAACAGAAGGGTGCCATAAGTTTGAGCTGGCTCTGTATAATATACGAATCTGTATCTGTAGCATCATAACAAACAATTTTTTTGTTAAAAAGATTACTTGATTGAGTTTTGGCGCCATCGAGAGAAAAGATGGTCGAAGTTTTTTCATAATTATTGAATTTCGTGTTAAAACAGAGTGAAATTAGTCAATTTTGGTGGCATTTTGTACAATTTTGTTCAGTGAAAGTGCACAAATGAAATCATGAAGAAATTAGCGTATCGTATATTTCCTCGTTGCCGCCAAATCTCATTACATAAGCTTGTGTAAAAAGGCCACCGCTTTACCCAAGAGCCTGACATGACTTACTGATGACTTATGACTGATGACTAATTATAATTGTTATAAAATTGATTGATAATTATAATTGTTATAAGATTGCCAAAACCTAAAGAAAGAAAGAAAAGAAAGATTACCTGATCGAGATGTTTCTTAGATATATTACGTGTAAGCTACCACGCGGTAATTTATATTTTTTTGCTATACTTGATAGCAATAAAAAAAAATGTTTAAAAAGTAATTTTCAAACAAACACTCTAAATGCCATACTAGCGCCGCTATTTACTGCACTGATAAATGGGCCTCACTGTACCATGACTCTATAATACTAATGAAGGTTACACTCCAAACGAAGACTGTCATTTCCGAATACTAATGTACCTCTCTTTCATTTTGACTTTGTTAATTGACATGACAAAACTCTCAAAAAGAGATATCAGTACTTTAGAGTCGAGTCAAGTCAATTCCGGCTCCAGATCGCTAAACCACAGAGGCGTCAGGTCTTTATCAGGAATGTAATCTCCAGTAATAACATAGCTACATGAACTGTAGTTTATTTAACGTTTCTGCATACAGGCGTAAGCTACCTGTCGGGCAAGATTTATTTTCCTCAAACAATATGCGGACGAGCGCCCTCTTGATAGCGGCTAATGGACCTTTTTATCAATTTAATCACGTCTCACTTCGCTGAATCTCCCTCCAAAATTAATTGAGTTTTAGTGGATCACTCGCTGTATCTATGGTCTGTTTTGACTTTAAGTTAATAATATTTACGTTAAGTTAGTTAATAATATTTGCTTAGTCATAAAAAAATTAAAAATACTTACACTTTTGTAAATATGTATTATGGATTTTTAATTTAAAAAATGACTGGTTGTACTCCGGCAGTGCCGGAAGAAGTGAAAACTTGAATATTAACGTTGAGCATTTTTGATATTTTGGACTGGTTAGGGAATAATTTTGCACGAATTGCTTTAATTATAAGTATGAAAGTACTATCATTTATGTGGTAGAATACAATATTCATTTATTGCGCTATCGTGTATGTTATCCCCCGTATTGGTTGGCTCCTTTGTAGAATATACCATCTGCCTTCGTTGCCAGGCAGCTTGACTAGTCACTACCACCGTGACATCTGACTAGGTGGTAGAGTTTAGCAGCGACTCGCCCAGATCAGTACCAACGCCTTACCTATTCCTGTCGCCATAACGTCATGACGTGTTCCGGTTCGGAGGGTAAGGTAGCCGGTAAACATACTTTTGCTCGAGGCCTATCATCCTGGCCTCAGGTTGGCAACGCACCATTACCACCTTTGGTGTCTCTAGGCGGCGGGAATTTCTTAACATCTGGAAATCCATCTGCTTGTTTGCCTTCCAATATCATAAAAAAAAACCTCGACAACACGAACATTCGCGCAAGCACCCTGCGCCGTCTTACGAATAAGGTGATGTGTCCTGTCGCGAGTTTAGAAGTTGTTACCCATTTCAAAAAAATGCGCAACGCCGCTTAAGAAGTTTTCACCTCAAATAATATCTAATTTAAACACCACATCTTTGAGATCTTAACCTTAACTTACTTTCACGACATTTTAAAATATTTTAATTTAAGCACTTGTCCTGTTATTATTACTAATTTTTA
>NJDC01000347.1:53357-70489 GCA_002245475.1 Calephelis virginiensis | reverse complement strand
ACACACACACACACACACACACACACACACACACACACACACACACACACACACACACACGCACACACACACGAGAACGTACAGGCACGTCAAACATATTCATATAACATAAACATACATTTTATTAAAATAATTGAATTACTCTTGATTTAAATTTACTTCATTCGTGACGGCAGAACAATATTACTGATAATTGTGTTCGTGGCTAAATGTAACAAATCACCGTTGTAGCGCATGGAAGTGTAGCACTGAAATTTCACGCATTTATGTTAAAAAACGCAGTAAAAAAGATTTTATATCTAATATATGTATTAATTAAGTTATTTTTAAAAAATATATTTTATTTTTATTTACTTAAGTATGAAAAAGCACCATGAAAACCTACGTTATATTTCTATTAGTTTTATTTAAAAAGCAACCCAAATCAAAAAGAAACATAATTTATTCACTATATTTATCAATATAGAAATAAAATTTTCAACAAAAAAAATCTTGATGTATTTGCTTTGAAAACTTAAATTTTATAAACTTCATTCGTTAAAGTTTACTGACAGCGTGTCCCAGCTTCCCATGGGTGGATAAACTTCTCATATAAACCTCACTCTATCCGTAATATATTACATAATCATTCTTATTATAAAAAACCGCATCAAAATCCGTTCCGTTGTTGAATAACCTAAGCAAACATTTGAACAGACAGCGGAAAGCGATTTTGTTTTATACTAAGAGGTGATGAGATATGAAAAAAAATCGAAGAACTCGTATAACGTTAACACGAGTATTATTTAAAAAGCAACGTTTATAATTATAAAATATGTTAAAGTTTACAGTTGAAAAATAAATACAAAATATGTATTCACTTGTAAAAACAAATTCAGTTCACTCGCTTAAAAAACTTAGACTTTATAAACTTCATTAAGTAACGTTTATTTGCATAATACTCAATTATTTAAAAAATATTACAATAATATTACAAGTTTATGAAATGAGACAAACAAAAAAAATATGAACCATGAAAGGTCCATTCCATTTATTGTCACATAATTAACTATCCGAAGGTAATATCGAATATCGATAACTCGGCCATGACATCTCTACTTGAGCCTTCGTATTTGCGCGTAACATTAACCGTATTGATTTTGTTTGCGCGCGCAACCCTAATCCCCCGCCCTAAGGGGAAGGGGCAAAAAGGAACAAGGGTGAAACGACGATTCAAATCGAACCTTTTTATAGGGGCGCCTGAATCACTTAGGTTAATTTCACGACACTCTGTTTGTGAGCTCTGTGACATATTAACGCTTTCAAACATTCGATTATTTTGGATTGGATCATCATTCCATTTTTTATTAGAAGTCACTTCTATCGTATTAATCATTAGTATTAATCATTACTATGATTTTTATCACATATGATAAAAATCATAGTAAATAAAATGTCTTTATTTGACATTGAAAATTATAGAAATTCATATTTTTATTTTTTTTTATAATAGTCTACAAACCTGAATTAAATGCTTCGTGATACTACACACATTTATTTACATTTTCGTAATTGTTAAGAAAAAATAAATAGTAAAGCATCTTCAAGCCCGCGTCCCAGAAGGTTAGGCAGAGGTACAACCAGGGCACCCACGACTAGCCGAAGACTTTAAATCCCATAATGTGATGGTGGTTAGCCTATCGCCAGCAATTGTTAATAAAAAATAAATAATAAAGTATCTTCAAGCCCGCGTCCCAGAAGGTTAGGCAGAGGTGCAACCAGGGCACCCACGACTAGCCGAAGACTTTAAATCCCATAATGTGATGGTGGTTAGCCTATCGCCAACCCGGCATATGTCCGATCACGGGCAAACGTTATTTTTAATAGAAAATTGAAAATACCAATTTTTTTTTGGAGTCCGACATAGGGATCGAACCCAAGAAGTCAAGTCCTACGTCGCGCGGGACCGCTAGACCACAAGAGGCGATTTTACCTCAGTTTGTTTTGTGTAGGAATATCGTTCGTAGCTTTTTCATCATCCTCGAGGAGGATGCTATGCCTTTAGAGCTACCGAGAAATAAATTCATGCTACAAAATTTAAAAAAGAAATTAATTGTATTGATATCATTGATTTGACAATAACGTTTTTTTTAATATGTGAAAACAATTATCCTTAATTAATTAAATATAGTTATTAAGACCATGACTGTTAGTTGGAAATTTGTTTCTTACATACACACATATCTTCAAACCAAGTCCCTTACGAGGTAGGCAGAGAGTATTAAGTGCCAAACCTCACGATCCTAACCGATAATTCATTCATCTACACTTCCATTCCACCTCTCACATTCCACGTGCTAATTGGCACCCTTCACTCCTCTATTCGTCTGTTTGTATAATTCTTAGTCATATTATATTCGAGACTGGAACAAGCGTTTATATTTATACTGATATGCGTATTTCTTAAAATATCAGATTATTAAATTTATTTCAGCATATAAATTATTGAATTTCGGCTAAATTTATTTATGCTTTCTAGGCATTAGGCACTCAAAGTAAGAATTTAGCGTCTATTTATTTAAAAATTGAAGAAAGAGTCTTCGCTCCTTATTTAATGTTTATCTCGCACTTTGACCCGATCTTAAGAGTTTGCACTTCGCATTTTCAGACGCATTTTATAGCATATACAGGGTTTAACCTAATTATATTTTTAATTTCTAAGTACATTTAAACTGTTTCATTTGTTCGTCAGTATTGAATTGATGTAAATGTTACATTTAAACTTTTACCATTTTTATATTTACATGTAAAATATATTTCTTATCCCAATATTCGTGTCATTTGAATGAAAAAATATAAAATCTGAAACACTCTCTTGTTTTAAAATTTAACAATTCTACCACCTTGAAATTTAATTTTTTGTCGCCTCCGTGGTCTAGTGGTCCGGCGTCGAGCTTTATTCTTGAAGTCCCGGATTCGGTTCCCGGGTAGTGCAACCAAAAAAAGAAAATGAGTTTTTTCAATTTCCAATAAGAATAACGTTGCCCGGGATTAGGTATGTGCCCGGTTGCCACCTATCACATGGTGGGAATTAATGTATTTGATTAGTCGTAGGTGCCCTGTTTGTATCTCTGCCTACCTCTTCGGTAATATAGGCGTGAAGACACTTTTTTCGAAATGTTCGTACAAATATTGTGAATCAGTTTACACAGAACACTTAGTTTGAACTGTGTAGTCTTAACAGGTTGGAAGTATAAAGGTAGTGACATATGGGTGGACAGATGTGCGTTTCTAATCTACGAGGATTACGTTTTTGCCTGCTTTTTTATTATGGATACGGAACCCTAAAACCACGCATGCTCCTTTCATGATAAAGGCAGTGATTTTGAGAGAAAGCTGTATTCGCCGTGGAGCTGCTTGGAGCGTCTGATTACTTCCAATTCAATTGCCTTTGAGGGTAATTGAATATCGCTCACCTGGTTTAGTGTGAGTGAACCTTACTAGAAGCTATTTTAGGCTTACACTTAGTGCAATTAAATGATTTTTCATACATTTTGAAGATCGAACAATTCTAAAAAAAATTATAGCTCCTCTACTAACTTATATGTGATGTAATTAAGAACCATCTCGACTAAATCAGCTTACAACCAATAAAATTCGCATAGGAATCGGACCATCCGTTCAAAAGTTATGACGCCACAGACAGAAACACTCACACACGGACATGTCAAACTTATAACACTTTTCCATCGGGAATATCGCAGTTTTGACAGCTTTAACAGTTTTAGCAGTTATAACTGCACTGCTGCACATTTTTTGCAGTTTTTGTACTTTGTAATCTACAACAGAAATGTATGTTATTCAATATAACTTAACACTCCAATATCAGATTTTGATCAAATTTTTATAAAACTACCTCTAGAATGTGACCTATTAAAAAATCTATCAAAATCTATAAACGACGGACTAATCGCGTAACAAACACAAATAATACTGCCAAATTGAAAACCTCCTCCTTTTTTAAATGAATTGAAAGCTAAAATTGAAAAGCTAAGCTTTAATAATCCATCTTATTTGTTTCATGGCGTCATTGTTCACCAATTACTGTTCACCGATCTGTAAGCCGTAGACTTGATTGGTGGATTCTCTTTATATTCCCAATGCTTATCCATCTCCCCCCCCCCTCCCAAATCACCCTCATACAAGATTGGGCTTATATAAACAAGGTTACAAATTTTCAACCAGCTGAATCTACATGTTTTATAAAAGTTTAACCAGTTTTTAGCTTTTCTGTAGTATATTTCTCACGCATCCTTTTTTTAAAAAGCTTAAATTAATAAATGACTTGTTATAGAAATCGCCTCTGTAGTCTAGCGGTCCAGGTGTTGGACTTGACTTCATGAGGCCCCGGGTTCGATTTCCAGATCGGGCAACAAAAAGAAAATGTGATTTTTCCAATTTTTTAATTTAAAAAAATGTTGCTTGGTGTTGGATGTGTGCCCGGTTTGCTTAGGCTTGCCACCTATTACATTGCTTAGTGTTTTTGACATTTCTGTCGTCCTTTAACAGATAAATCCTTTTTTTGTTTTAAGAAAAGGAAGAAACAGATTAATTTAAGAACGTGTCTTCGGCTAGTCGTGAGTGCCCTGGTTGTGCTTCTGCCTACCTGTACATGATATGGGCGTTAAGATAAAATTATGTTCTGTTAAAAATCCGCTTCGTAATTTTTAAAATATTAACCCCCTGTGCTACTTTTTATAATTTTTTAATTTAATCTGCTTATTGTTTGAGGTAGCTTTTCAAAATCGACGTGCTATTATCATTTTAAAAATTTCAGGCAAATTTAATTTTCTTAGCATATTTTAGATTTAAAACAATTTATACACATAAAAGAATTCATTTTCGTAATTAATAATTCACTTTACAAGAACTTATTTGTGTCCCAAAAACACAGAAAAGAAGAGAAAAGAAACACTAGAGAGCACTAGAGAATTTGAATTTGAATTTTGAATTTGAATTTGAACTATCGCTACCTAGTGAAATAATTTGTGACAAGAATAAATGTAAAATGTTGGCTTTTTTTAATGTCAAGAAATATACACCGCCTATCTAAAGGCATCCAAAGATATTATTTCTATTAAAAAATCTTGGTAAATGATGAAACAAATGTGTTCTTAAGATGATTATACAAAAAGTTTCCTGGCGAACCTACCCCAAATCTGAACATGGAAATAACAGCAGGTACGACGGGTATTCCATTTCGGTTGTTGAAAGACCCTATCGACTATTAAGTAAATTATTTTTTTTTTTATTTCCAATAACACTAGCATATGTTATTGGAGTTTGTAATATTATTTTCTTAAAAACTATTTTAATAGCTGGCCTTTGTACTTGGTAATCACACTGGCCGGTATTAAAAAAAATGTATTGAGTTCCATCTAAATTTTAAAATGTAGAACAGAAAGATTATTCACGAACAGTCTGCTTTCTTCTTCAATCCTAACACAGTCTGCTTTTCGACTTCGATTCTTCAACAGTCTGCTTACATTATATATCTGCTACAGGACCTACTATTCAAAATTCTAATTCTATGAGTCGACGGAACGTCCTACTATGACTACTATGACTGCTGCTTTCTGACTGATGCCTGCTGCTCGGTGGTGGGAGGACCTAGACCGGCGGTGGCTGCCCGCCGGTGTTCTTCTCTGGCCGCCTTCCCAGCGGCCCACTTCTACTGCTGCTTCTGAATGCTGAGGGAAGGCGCCAAAGGGTCCCGCTAGCCCAACCACCGAAGGCTACAGCAGCAGTCCTTCGTGTTCCGTCGACAAGTCGACCGTATCCCACGCCCATGTATCCCCTTTTAATCCGACAGAACCTAGTGCAGACTTTTTTTAAAGACTTATTTTCTTTTTAGTGTTCATTTTTAATACAGTGTTCTTGTTTATATTTTCTTTAAATTCTTTTATATACCAATAGGATTCCGTAATCCAAATATGTCTGTTGTATTTGTTTATTTTTTCTGTAAACATAGTGGTGGGTGGTAGCTAAGCCACCCCCATAACGTTACAAGTTACTCAACGATATTTCTTATTATACTATCCGACTTGGTGAACTTCGTACCGCTTGACATTAACAGCTATTAACAGTTTGTATGGAAATACATAAAGTATTATTTTCGGCATTTCTCCTGCAAATTTCCAGGCTTTTCTCTTTCTGAAAACCTCCTCCTGACAATAACTAACACACCAAAATAATAGCGAAATTGTGTTCTATTCAAACGTGATACGATGGCGAAGGGAATTCATTTTTTATATATGTAAATATATTTTTTTTTAATATGTAAATCGCCTCTGTGGTCTAGCGGTTCAGTTGTTGGACTTGACTGCATGAGGTCCCGGGTTCGAATCCCGGGCCGGGCAACAAAAAGAAAATTGGGTTTTTCTAATTTTCTAATAAAAAAAATGTTGCTCGGGATTAGGAATGTGCCCGGTTGGCGATAGACTTGCCACCTATCACATTGTGGGACTTAGTGTCTTCGGCTAGTCGTGGGTGCCCTGGTTGTGCCTCTGCCTACCTCTTCGGGGATATGGGCGTGAAGATATATTTTTTTAATGTAAATAAATGCATGGCTACCAAAACAAAAATGACTAAAACCTCTCACGTAGAAGTACAAACCTTTATGGTTAATACGCAAAGTCTCTGTCATGAACAAACCCGAGCAGCGTGGATTTTGAACATATAGACCAGCCTTTCCCAAAGTGGGCGATAACGCCCCCTTGTGGGCGCTGGAAGCCTAGAGGGGGGCGGTATAAATCTTGAATAAAATGTTTTTTTTTAACTAGGCGCAACAAATATGTTATTGAGGTTATTGACAAGAAAAAAACGAGGGGGGGGGCGCTACAAAACAACTGATTTTCAAAGTGGGCGTTACATGAAATAAGTTTGGGAACCTCTGATATAGACAAAGCTCAATCAGGTAGACGGTCAAGTAAGCGAATTAAATTATACTTTTAGATGTCATTCATTATCCTCCACAACACACCTATCAAGTCCTAACAGCCCAGAATCCAGCTAATTCATTCATAGCCAGACCTTACTCATTTCATTAAAACCATTCTCAGCGTGTCTCTAACTCAGATCGTGTCTATGAAATTTATTAGCTATCGAAATGAGATTGTATATGTGCCTATCAAAAAAGCCGTAGTGGTTCTTAGCATTTGCCAAATACATTTATATAAAAGAAAGTCGCACTAGTTACACTATTTATAGCTCAAGAACGGTTGAACCGATTTGGCTGAAAATTGATTTAGAGGAAGCTTAGAACCAGGAGACGAACATAGAATACTATTAATCCCGTAACAATCTGAAATTAGGAAAAACAACATTTCAATTTTTCTCACTAAACGGGTGGAATGAAGTTCGCCGGAGATCCTAGTTTATAATGTTTACCAAGAAGCATAGTTGTAATAAAACAAGTTTAAGGAAAAACAAGTGTCTGGTTCTTAAGAACTTGTACTTCTCTTACTTTGTTCCAAAAAAATGCTTCTTAATGTGTTTAAATGGTTTCAGACTAACACGTTCAATAATTCAATTTGATTCATACTAATATGTTTAATTCGTCTGTATGTCTGTTATGCTGTGACGGCTACACCGTTATAACAATTTAAATGAAATGTTTAATACACATAATTAAATTTTTTGTAAAGTAAAAGTAAAGTAAAGTATCTTCACGCCCATATCCCCGAAGTGGTAGGCAGAGGCACAACTAGGGCACCCATGACTAGCCGAAGATACTAAGTCCCACAACGTGATAGGCGGCAAGCCCATCGCCAACCGGGCACATATCCTATCCCGAGCAACATTTTGTATTAGAAAATTTGAAAAATCCAATTTCCGTTTTGTTGCCCGACCCGGGATTCGAACCCGGGACCTCATGTAGTTAAATCCAACAACTAAACCGCTAGACCACAGAGACGATTAATTTTTTTATTTTTCCAAAAAACCCCAACCCAATGGAATGTACTCGTAATAAGGATCCCTCCTAAAACGAAAGTTTTTAAGTAAATCATTTTAAAGGTAATCAAAGCTGCTATCGAAAAAAACAATTATCCGCCAACAAAGTCGCAAGTAAACTACTATTAAAATTGGGATATAATATATACTCCAATGATTAGTAAAATAAAGTGCCGGCAGGAGAAAACAATACAGATAGGATTTGAAAATATAATGGCAAAAGATAATAATAAATAATAAATAAATAAATATCCCTGGACAAATCACACAAATTGAATCTAACCCCAAACTAAGCAAATCATATGCTTGTGTTATGGGTGCTAGTCAACGATACAAGTACATAGAAATACTTAAATAGATACCAGAATAAATTTAATAAACACCCAGACCCGGAAATGCAGACATCTAAATGTTTATCACACAAATGCCTGCCCCCGTCGGGAATCGAACCCGAGCCTCGCGGTTGGTCAATGTAGTTAGGCGAGTACGCTAGCCACTCGACCAACGAGGTGGAGGTAGATGAAAATCGTTTCCAATTAGACAAACGGAGAGAACTCGGCGCATCAGTCTTTTTGTGACCACAGTACGTATAACAGGACCGAAACTTCCAGATAAAAGAACAAGTTATTTAAAATTTTACGCATTTTGTCCCGTTTTTATAGCATTATAATAATGATTAGCATTTTTAAGCGACTTCGACAAAATCAGCAAGTTGTATATCCGAATCCTATATTTTTGCACGTTGACCGATTACTCCGTCATCTCTGAACCAATTTTGATTATAGTTTTATTTGAAAAATATACTTCCGAGATGATCGCCACCAATCTGGACCTAATGATGAAATTCGAAGGCAACCTAGGATGACACTTAATTTTTATGTGCGTAGAAGACTCATTGAAACCGAAGTCGCTTTTTTCAGTTTTACTGCGCTTCAAAATTTGTTTGTAAATGTAATATCCGATATTAGAGATTTATAAATAAATTTTGATTCTATGAAAAACCACAAAGAAACAACCTTCATAGAAGCCCCATAGTTATGTAACACATGTGTGTAAAAGTAAAAACTATAGGGTTGTGAAAATTACTTCCTTGTGGTTTTGTAGGTATCTTGTGACAAAGATTTACAAGCACCAACTTGAGGTTCGGTCTCCTGAGAGACAGCCCTTGTTACGAGCGTTTTAGATGATCCAATCTGTATTATAAATAATGTAGTCTCAGGCTGATCGTTTTCCCCAAAAGTTCTGTGTTATTGTAAAAACCTTTCCACACATAATAGTAATCTCCTAAAAGGTACTGAAATAAAAAAAGTGGCTTCACACCCATATTCTCAAAGAGATAGGCAGAGGCACAATCAGGGCATCCACGACTAGCTGAAGACACTAAGTCCCACAATAGGTGGCAAGTCTATCGCCAACCGGGCACCTATCCAATCCCGAGCAACATTTTTTTTATTAGAAAATTGGAAACACCACATTTTCTTTTTGTTGCCTGACCTGGGATTCGAACCCGGGACCTCATGCAGTCAAGTCCAACAACAGAACCGCTAGACCACAGAGGCGATCTTAAATTAACCACGGTAAAACTTAGCAAAGAGTACTGTCTGGGTATTTAAGGATCCATGTCTTATATATAAATGTCGAGATTGAAAGCTATAACATCGGAAATCACGGTGCAAAACAAATTATACGTCTGTATAAAGATAAAATCAGATTTCGTTGCAGCACTGCACAGGAAATTGCCAATTTCTGCGTCGAACGGACCGACGGACGTTTACTATGAATATAATAAATTTAGCGCGTCTAGGCTATTGGAACTAGATGGTCATTTAAACTGCATGGCGTCAAACGTATTGGGTTTGCATTGTACATGCAGACTGACCCATTTGATACTGTAACAATAAACTTTTTTAATGCTTTAATCATGTCATGTCCATTGGTCCCGAATTACTCACAAAATATGTCAATTCTCTAGTGACATTTATCATAAAACTGTGTTTACGTCCGTATCCCTGAATAGGTAGGCAGAAATGACAAGCGCACATACGCCTAATCGAAAACACCAAGTCCTACAATGTGATAGGTAACTGTCGCCAACCGGGCACATATTCACTTCCGATCAACGTTGTTTTTACTTGTACTAGGAAATTAGATGTTAAATGTGAAAAATAGGAAATGATAGAATGTAATATTGGATCCGGTGACCAAACCCAGAACCTCATAATCTCAAGTCTACCACCGGACCGCTGGACTACAGAGACGATTATGATAATAACTACACTGAACAGTACAATCACTACATAGTATAAAACAAAGTCGCTTCCTCTGTTCCCTTTGTATGCTTAAATCTTTAAAACTACACAACGGTTATTTATGCGATTTAACAGATAAAGTGATTGAAGAGGAAAGTTCATATGTATATTTCATAGCCGTGCGGCGGGCCGCTAGCTATTTATAAGTGTCTAATTTTTTTTTAAAGTGTGATTGAGTACAATGGTGTGGACATGTTTTGTAAGAAAACTAAGAAGAAACGCTTTATATCATGAAGTTTACATTTTTAACAACACCAATTGTGCTATAAAATATTTGAATAAATAAATGGATATCCTCAATGTTCTTTAACATTGGTTCCTACGCTAAACGCTTGTAATTAACCCACGCCAAAATTATAAACTAACTTGCTCAGGAAACTTTGCACCGTCTGACGTTGACAGCTTAACAAAAACAGTTTGTATGAGAAAATTAGGGTAATGTGTTTCCTATTTCCTATTATTAATTAATTTGAAAAAGTTCAATTGATCCAGCCGTGCCAGAGTTTTACTATTTTACGAACATTTTAATTAACTATGTACAAAAAGAGATATTCACCATTAATCATTATTTAAATTACAAATGCGCATGTTAGTTTTTTTGTTACACTTTCATGCAAAAACTTCTTAACCAATTATCATAAAACTTAATAGTAGGAAAGCCCAATAGGGATTTTTGCAATAACTAAAGCGCATCGGATTAAGCTTAGAGAGATAACCTGTACCTTTTTCGCCATCAGAAACACATTAAGCATGTACACTGTTTATATTTGATAAGCTTGCCAAGTAACCATAATTGTTCTTTTAGCTTCCAGACGGTCAATGCACAGCTAAAAAGAAAAACCTCACATGACCTGTCAATATCTACTATTTAATTGACCCAATAGGTTCATATGGCCCCCGAGTTACTACACGTTAAGCATCGTGGGTTCCCCTACTTTAAGATACTTTTTAAAAGCTTAAGCCCGAGCAAAGCCCCGGGTGCGAGATTACTATAATAAGTAAACAGGCAACCACGATTATTTATTTATGTTTAGTAAAAAAGTCCTAAGAACAAACTCCTAATTTATTTAAGGAAGAATTTAAGAAATCTTATTGGTTCGCCTTTAAAATAATATTTATATGTTGCTATGGGCCACTAATATTTACTAATAATATGTAAGATTTACTGAAACTGCATGATTCGTTGGCCAATACTTAGTACGTTGGTTGGTTAGTACTTTTGCTGATTTTTTTAAAAAGATAGGTCACGATTTCGAAGGAGTCCCATATTCATTTTAAAACTTGCTTTTGTGGAGAATAAGAAAGCGAATATCCCCGTATTGGTCCGGGCTCCTTTGCAAAATAGACCATCTGCCTTCCTGCCAGGCAGCTCGTAAAAGGCTTACCGTCACTAACACCGTGACATCCTACTAGGTGGTAGAGTTTTGCAGCGACTTGCCCGGATTGGTACCACCGCCTTACCTATTCCTGCCATCATACCGTCCAATGCTTGCCGTTGACGTATTCCAGTTTGGAGGGTAAGGTAGCCGGTAAACTTACTTTTGCTCGAGGCCTAACATTTCCACCCTTGGTGTCTCTAGGCGGCGTGAATTTTTTACCATCAGGAAATCCGTCTGCTTGTTTGCCTTCCATTATTTTACTATATTTTCTTTTAAAATTTACCGCTTTTCATCCAAAATTATGTATTGAAGTTTCATAGTAATATATATCTAGATAAACAGAGGGTACTACTCTGGGAATAAGGTTTTGTCATGCGTATCAAGGAGCGGGTAAAACATCAAGTTAATATTAGAGTATGTTTTCCGCGAAGCAATTCTTGACAAAAGGCTTTTATATTCTGAACTGCCCTTTCGTCCCTTATCTTTTCTTTACACATCATTCTTAGATGGTTAGGAACATACAGCCTTGCTTATGAATAAAATAAGAATGTCTATTAGGCATAAACTGACTGGGAGCCTGACGCTTGGAAAAGACAAAGCCACCAAAAAATAAAAAATAAATATTTTGCCGCCATACAGTCATGTTTTGTAATTATTTTGTATTAAATAAGACTGCAAAAAAGATAACTTACTGTACAAAAATCACTTGTACACCACAAATTATTGTGGAATGAATTGTGTCAACGTACAAAATATTTAATAAGTATGTACGAGGGCCATTCAATAAATTTTCAGCCTAAGAAAAAATAAAGAAAATTTTGAGAAAGTAAAGATTTATTTTTCAACATAGTCTCCTTTCAATTCAATACACTTACAATACACCAGCGATGCTCCAACTTTTTTAACCTTTTTTTTTTAAAAAATACGATTCTTCTTAGTCTTCAAAATAGGCCTCTGTGGCGGCGATGACCTCATCATTCGACCCAAATCTTTTGCCGGCGAGTGACTTTTTCAGATTTAGGAACAAGAAAAAGTCGCATGGAGCCAAGTCTGGAGAATACGGTGGATGGGGCAGCAATTCGTAGCGCAATTCGATCAATTTGGCCATGACAACGGCGGAGGTGTGAGCCGGCGCGTTGTCGTGGTGGAAGAGCACTTTTTTTTTGCCAAATGGGGCCGTTTTTTTTCAATTCGGCGTCGAATCTGACCAATAAGTCAGAATAGTAGATCCCCATGATTGTTTTACCCTTCTGGAGGTAATCAATGTAAATCACACCTTGTGAGTCCCAAAAAACTCTGGCCATCACCTTTCCTGCCGATTGAACAGTCTTCGCCTTCTTTGGAGCACGTTCGCCGGGTAAAGTCCACTGTTTCGACTGTTCCTTGGTCTCTGGTGTGTACCAGTGAACCCATGTTTCATCGACGGTCACAAAACGACGCAAAAACTCCGCCGGGTTGCGTTAAAACAGCGCCAAACATGTCGCCGATGTGGTCTCACGGTTGCACTTGTTGTCTAGTGTGCGCAAACGCGGCACCCATTGCACCGACAACTTTTTCATACCCAATTCTTCGTGCAGAATATGATGCACTGTCCCATCTGCGATGCCTACAGTCTCAGCTATCTCGTAAATTTTCAGTCGCCGGTCTGCCAACACGATATCGTGGATTTTTTTTACGTTTTCTTCTGTAGTAGCCGTTTTCGGTGCACCTGGGCGTGGCTCATCAAAAACCGACGTGCGGCCACGAGCAAACTCGTTGAACCAATTTTTGACGGTCGCCATCAAAGGAGAAGAGTCACCGTACACAGCATCCAAGCGCTCTTTGATCTTGCTGCGCGTTTTCCCTTCCAAAAACAAGAATCTAATCACCGAACGATATTGTTCTTTTTCCATTTTTGCAAAACCGACCGACATGCTCGCTTCCAAAGGCTGTCAAAACAAAACAAATGAAGGGAAAAGACTGAAAACTACTTGATAGACTTCAAAAAGTATTTACTGCACGATAGTAAAACTCTTTTGTAACAACAACGCCATGGGGCGATGAGGCTAAGTAATTATTGAAGGCCCCTCGTATATATCAGAACTCCACCAAGTGGAGACGACTATGTAGAGCTTAAATTCTAAATAAGAGAACTAATTAAAGTAGTAAAAAGAAAAGGGCACGAAGACCATTAAGCAAGAATTAAATTATATTTAATTGGATTGAATTGAATTTAAACGAATTAAAAGTCGATAATAGTGTAACTAGGCCACACGTGAGTAGCCAAAGGTATTAAATCCTATTAGGTGACGGGTACGTACAGCTAATAACAAAAGTGAATAGAATATCAAAATGACAAACGTGCGATCTTTACAGTGCTACCAACTTATCTTGTAAACAGAGTCGCTAGTGTGACGTTTTGTGTTTCTAATTGAGAATATTACTTAGGAAAGAACAATAATAACAAAAAAAAAATAAAAAAGAGGGATTGCATTCCGGGAGTGCCGGCAGAAGTGAAAACTTTAATATTAACGTTGTGCATTTATTTTATTTTAGAATGGTTAGGGAATAATTTTGCACGAATTGTTTAATTATCAGTATGAAAGTACTAAAATTTAAAGTATCTTCATATCCCCGAAGAGGTAGGCAGAGATACAACCAAGGCACCCACGACTAGCCGAAGACACTAAGTCCCACAATGTGATAGGTGGCAAGCCTATCGCCAACCGGGCACATTTCCAATCCCGACCAACATTTTTTTATTAGAAAATTGTAAAAATCCAATTTTCTTTGTGTTGGCCGACCCGGGATTCGAACCCGGGACCTCATGCAGTCAAGTCTAACACCCGGACCGCTAGACCACAGAGGCAATTACTATAATTTATGTGGTAGAATACAATATTCATGTATTGCGCTATCGTACACAAACATGACAACACGAACATTCGCGCAAGCGCCCTACGCCGACTTACGAATTTTCGATCAAGTCATATGTCCTGACGCGAGTTTAGAAGTTTTAACCCATTCCAAAAAAGTGCGCAACGCCGCTAAAGAAGGTTTCACTTCAAAAATGTAGTTCGAAAATTTCATTTTCGGTGCTCAAACTTCAAAAACTTACAGCAAAATGACATTTTACAAAATAATGATTTTGTTCCAATATTCACTACTGAACAGATACATCCGTGACACTATACTTATGTTTTACTGCCTACACAATTCTACAGCACCCTGAATAGGTTCTTTTGTGATTTTTTTTAATAATAGTTTAACCATTTTCCTAACATCAGTTTAAGAGACGAGATACGGTTTTACATCATGACGAGTTCATAGATTTTGTGATCGTTCCGGATTGGTATGAGAGGGATAACTATTCTTATTATCCCATTAATGCTAAGTGCTATAATAATCCTGAAGAGTAAGATACTACTTACTACGCACCCATGTTTGGCAACGCATCTTGAAGTTAATAAGAATGTAAACAACTATTAGAAATGATCACATTGTGAAACTTAATTTAAACTTGCTGAGCTCTTTTTGTTTTCTAGTATAGCATTTTGAAGAAGTTTCGAAAGCGAAGTTTTAAAGTGAAATTCTCAACCACAACATATTTTATAAACAAAGTTTTGGAAGAGCAATAATTAGGTCGTGAAAATCTTAAATGATACTTAAAAAATGTTGAACTTTGTCTCTCAAGTGATTTACTTAAGTCCTTGCTAGCTCAAGGTTACGTATTTTAAGGACTAGAACATAAGACTCACATTTTGCTAAAAAACGAACAAGAATATTGTCTTCCTAATTAGTAGAACCTTACGTACAGCTTTCGTAACTTTAAAAGTGAGCGGCCTTTATAAACCTAAAAACTACTGTTTTTGAAGTGAAAACTTCTTTAGCGACACGTGACCTGATCGAAAATTTGGAAGACGGCGCAGGGCGCTTGCGCGAATGTTCGTGTTGTCATGTTTGTGTACGATAGCGCAATAAAATAATTTTGTTTTCTACCACATAAATAATACTACTTTCATACTGATAAATAAAACAATTCGTGCAAAACTATTCTCTAACCATTCCAAAATATTAAAAATGCACAACGTTAATGTTCAAGTTTTCTGTTTTGCCGGCACTAACGGAGTGCAACCCGTCATTTTTTTAATAGTTATTTATTTATATTTACTAGTGGTTGCCCATTGGTTCGAAATTCGACCATAATAAATTTTAATATCTTGTTGATAAGAACGCCATCTCCATTTCTCAAGACCAACTACTTTGTTTCCAAACTTTTGATCTGTTATCGTTATCAACAATATATGTATTTGTTTGTGTGTGTCAAATGCATGGTAGTGTGGGTAATGTTTTATTTATTGATTTAATGTACTTTATAAGCATTATTTTTGAAAAATATTAGCGTTCTGCACTTCTCCTACACATAAACTATAAGTATGCTAAATATTATATTCCTGCGTCCGCGCAATTTTCGTAATAAGAGGTCCAAAGGTTTGGTATCACGTATTAATATAGAGATTAGTCTAAAGTTGTATGCTTACTTAGTTTTTGTAGTATAGTGCGGTGTATACTTTTTGTAATGGGTAAAAAATGTTTAACTCGCTTCAGGACACATGACCTGTCGGGTTACTCTTGAATCTCGATTTCATGCAAATTGGAATTTGAAATCGGATATGTCACTTACTTTTAATTCGCTGGTATTGTGTTCAAGAGTACATAAAATGACACATCCGATTCCAATTTCCAACACTGTAATAATCGAGATTTTTTTTTTGATATTGGAAGGCAAACAAGCAGACGGATTTCCTGATGTTAAGAAATTCACGCCGCCTAGAGACACCAAAGGTGGTAATGGTGCGTTGCCAACCTGAGGCCGGGATGTTAGGCGTCGAGGAAAAGTAAGTTTACCGGCTACCTTACCCTAGATGCAAGAGTAAGTCTACTGATCGAAAACTCGTAAGACAGAGGAAAAGTAGAACCACATCCGATTTCAATTTCCAACACTGCAATAATCGAGATGCAAGAATATGTCTACTGATCGAAAATACGTAAAACGGGGGAAAAGTAAAGCCACTGCATGTTGTTGCTGCATTTCATACAGTGATTTTCGTTTCGCCTGTCAGTGAGGCTTTGTTATGAGCTAGCTTGAAGATCTCAACGCAATTAACACTTTTGGTTTGGAATAAAATAATTAAATGTTAAAGTATTTAACCACATAAATTATAGCACGTATATACTATTATTTAAAACAATTCTGGCAAAATTAAGGCCCCATACTTAGTCAGCCGGAAGAGCCAATCAGCGCACTCCCCCGTTCCATGATTACTATGAATTATTGCGCTCTAAAGCAACTGTCTTAAGCGCCAAATCACTATTTTTGACACTATAAAAGTAATTTGAAAAAAAATATAAAACCTGAAAAAGTTATCGTTTAGGTATAATACTTATCTATGTTTATGTTAAATCTGGTGTC
>NJDC01000347.1:0-52885 GCA_002245475.1 Calephelis virginiensis | reverse complement strand
TAATACACAACGTTAATATTCAAGTTTTCACTTCTGCCGGCACTCTCGCTGCCTTATTAATAAATACGGAGTAAAGTACTCCAAGGTTTAACCTGGTATTATAGTCTTTATTACAATGTAATACAGACTATAATATCAACTTAATCTTACACCTACCCTACACCACATTTATTAATAAGACGGCCGAAGTGCAATCCGTTGATTTTTTATGCTAGTCATACCAATTTCACTCTCAAGCACACTGTGACACACAGAGAGTAAAGAGAGTTATACAAATACGCATTTACAATATGTAACTTACCCGCACCCGTAAATTTCAAAAACTGTAGTAGAAACCTGTGTTTGCTAGCTAGTAGTAGTTTTACCGCCCCCTTTTTCTTGCTACCATAATGTCAGCATTTTCATAGCCATTCTCCTATTCCTCTCTTAAATAAAAGGATATCAACCAACCAGGATCTCAATCTTAGGAAAATTCTAACATCTAATAGTAGACTGCGGCTGTTTGATAATTTATTATAAACCTCTGTGAACTAGTAGTCCAGTGTTGGCGTTGACTACTTGAGGTCGCAGGTTCGATTCTTGGGTTAGGCAACTCAAAGTATGTTTTTTGAATTTTCTTATAAAACAACGTTGCCCAGAAGTAGAAATACCCGGTTGGTGATAGGTTGCCACCTATCACGTTAATCTCACAACGTGATAAATAACTTCGGCTAATCATGTATACTCTGGTTGTAGGTAATCTGCTACATCTTCGAGGATACGAACGTGAACACAAGTTTAAGAAATAAGTAGATTTTATTTGTAAAAATGACAGTTGGTATTGAATAATATTAATATACAATAACTACGTAGTTATGTAATGATCAAAAAAAACCAAAATATTATAAAACTTGAAACTCATTCCTCCTACACCCTTAAAAATAAAAACTTTTCTATTAAAGCATCCACTGCTCTAAGAAAAACTTAACTTATGAACTCTATGGTGTGTTAGAGAGTATGGCAGCATATTTATATTTTCATTTACCGTACATTCATCCTTAGATTAGCACTTAATGTGGCAGGTACTACCATGTCCTAGAAAAAACATTAATTAGAATGTATCCTACCAAATCTGCATTTTTGGTTACCACAGAAAGTTCTTAGCCAAGAACAAGCTCGTTATGAACATTAAAAAAATCCTAGACATTAAATATCATCTTAGGTTATAAATATTTTATACTACCATATCCAAAAAAAGCCAAGTCAAAGTAAATGTGTCTGGGCAAACGTGTATTTATGGTTACCACAGAAAATTGTTAGCCAAGAGCAAGGTCTTCTTCTTCTTTTTCTTTTATGGCTTTTACAACTACCATGCGTAGTTTGATTTCGCCAAAGAGCAAGGTCGCTTGGATATTTAAAAAAAAATCTTAGTCATCAAATGTCATCTATGGTCATAAATAGTATTACTATGTCCCAAAAAAGCCAAGTCAAAGTCAATGTGTCCGAGCAAATCTGTATTTGTGGTGACCTTGTATAAAGTCTTTGCCAAGAGCAAGGTCGTTATGAACATTAAAGAAATCTTAGACATTAAACGTAGAACTATGAACTACTGCAATGCGGTATAGTGTCAGTTCACACGTGTTTCTTATTACGCAGTTTTTTTTATATTTTACTAGCAGTTTCACGCAGTTTCGCCTGCGTAACTTGGCTTCTACTGCACCAATTTTGATGAAACAAAATCTATATCACTCAGGGATAATGTAGCTTTCTAAGGGTAAAATAATTTTTGAAATCGGTCGAGTAGTTTCGGAGCCTATTCATTTCAGACAAACAAACAAAATATCAAATCTTTCCTCTTTATAATATTAGTACAGAAGTATAGATATAGACTAACCGAGCCGAAAGATGTGGTTCTATCTAACTATTAACATTGAGATTTTTTTTCAAATCAAGCAGACCACCGTCACTTGACTTCATGAGGTCCCGAGCTCCGTTTCTGGGTCAGCCATAAAAAAAGGAAATATGTTTCAATTTTCTAAAAATAATCGCCTCTGTGGTCTAGCGGTTCAGTTGTTGGACTTGACTGTTGTTGAGGTCCCGGGTTTGAATCCCGGGTTGGGCAACAAAAAGAAAATCGGATTTTTCCAATTTTATAGTAAAAAAAAATGTTGCTCGGGATAGGATATGTGCCCGGTTGGCGATAGGCTTGCCACCTATCACATTATGGGACTTAGTATCTTCGGCTAGTCGTGGGTACCCTGGTTGTGCCTCTGCCTACTTTAATGTTGCATAGGATCGGCTGTGTGCCCGGTTAGCGATATGATTACCGCCTAGGGTGCCCTGGCTTTGCCTTTGTATACCATTTCAGGTATATGGACGAGTAGATACTTTTTTTCTTTTCAAATAAACCTTCACAACAAAAAAGTATAAGCAAAATTGGTCCATTACCTCCAGCATGATGCGATGACCAAAATTTAATTTTATATTTATACTAGCCGATCTGGCGAACTTAGTTACACTTGACACGGTTATAATATAAATTAAAGCATTATTTTTCCTATTTTCCTGGTTTTTCATCGAAATTTATTAAGCGATTTTACCAGAAAAGCGTTATAGAAAAACAAACAGAAGTATGAACATTTGTCAAAGTCTCTAGATAGTAAAAGACAACCGACGGCTTTAGACACCATGGCTATGCTGGGCTTGAGGTGCAAGTCCGGCTAGCTCACCTTTCAGTTCGGAACGCAACAATATCGAGCAATGAAGCACTTTAGTCCTGACAGAACATACCATAGCAGGAATAAGTAAGATACTAGCGTACACAGCAATCTATCACCTAATGACAGCATTCGTAGAATAATAGAATAAAATTATTAGGTAACCAACAGGAGATGGGGTTTTCACATTCCAACATCGACGATGTTTACCAGACTTTATAAACGGTAGACAGAAGAACTACAAGAGCACCCAAATTCAGCAGAAGATACTACCTAGCTCCCAACGTAGTAGCTGACAAAACTATAGACACTTATCCAATTTCGGTTAGTTTACATTCAATAAATGTAAACCGATCCAGGTAGATCGGGAATCGAACCCGATACCTGAAGTAGTCAACGCCAGCACTGGACAACTAGATCACAGAGGCGATAAAACCGGTCTTGTAATTAGCCTATGCTCCTGTTTTTATTGCATATAACCTTAGGGACGAGCCAAAAAACCGTTAACAATTAGGGACAGAAGGTAATAGGTACAAAAACGTGCACTCTAGGTATGTAGGTCACATTTGAACGCAAACTAAATTAGTTTAGAGGTCAGCTCTGCAATGCGCTGTTTTATCGACACGTGATTTTAGCATGGAATTTATCTTCCAATCTAGCCATGATACACTAACGAACCAGCTTTGTGGGTAGGGATGTAACAACCCCATCAATTCAGTGCAACTCGTTGTATTTATTTCGTAGGTATTTAAAAGTACACGTAGGGATGCATATTTATGGTTATTTTAGATCGTGTTGATAAAATATATCGACACATGATTTTAGCATGAAATTTATCTTTCAATCTAGGTATGATACACTAACGAACCAGCTTTGTTGGTAGGGATGTGACGACTCCAATTCACTTCAATTTGTTGTGTTTATTTGGTAGATATTCAAAAGAACACGTATGTACATTTATGGCTATTGCTATTTATACGTTTTTCTGTTGGGTTGTTAGTTACATGTTATTATAGTGTAGTTTGTGTAATTATTTATCTCTTCACTGTTTCTATAATTTTTCATATTTTTTATTATTAAAGTAGAATAACATGTATTCCCTTTGCAAACTCATTTCTCATTTGATATTATATTTCTGCTAGCCCACAAACATTTCGACTTTGCCTGCCGGCTCTCTGGTGAAGAAGTACTGTATGGCATTAAATTAAAACATACTTTCTACAGTATTTGTGTATTGCGTGTACATCCAGCTAAAATCCTATTAATATTATAAATGCGAAAGTTTGTAAGTATGTATGTATGGATGTTTGTTACTCTTTCACGCTCGAATGGCTGAACGGATTTGTCTGAAATTTGGAAGACAGATAGATTGTGACCTGGATTAACATATAGGCTATTTTTAATCCCGATCGCACAACGGGTTTCTGTGAAAACGCGGGCGAAGCCGCAGGTAGCAGCTAGTAATTTATAATACCATAACATTTGGTATTGGAATGTGTTGAATATGAAAATCGCCTCTGTGGTCTAGCGGTCTGGTGTCGGATTTGACTTCTTAAGGTCCCGGTTTCGATCCCGGGGTCGGCAACAATAAAATAGAAAATGTATGTTTTCAACTTTCTAATACAAATAACGTTGCCCGGGATTAGACATTGTGGGACTTAGTGACTTCGTCTAATCGTGGGTGTCCTGATTGTGGCCTGTGTCTACATCTTCGGGTACATAGGCGTGATATAACTTATAAAAACTAAAAATAACTTTTTGAAATACTATGGGGACGAAGTCACGGGCATAGCAAGTCATTTATGTGGCGATATATCGTAACGATTTTAAGTTAGTCTTTCATATCAGTTTGATGCGGTTTTTTAAAATATATATTAACTCGGGATTCAATATAAATCAAGCCCTAAAAGACTACAAAATCTATTCTACGCTCAAGAAATCGCAGGTAAAGAGCTAGTATATATAAATATCGATAGCCTATCTTTCTCCTTTTTAGAATAGGTTAAGGCCATATATCACTTTAGTGAGATAGATTAAATTAATTCTGACATGACGCGACGTTGGGAAAGCTGGGATTAATGAAACTCATACCCAGCTGTTGTTGAATTTCAGCTAAACAATATATCCTTATCATTTCTAGTTACAGTTTTCTAGTAGGTTTTTAATAATAATAATAATTCTTTATTGTACACAAGTGAAATAACACGAAAGAAATAGCAATTTTAGGAAAAAATGTACAATAGGCGAGCTTATCTCGTGAAGAGATTTCTTACAGCTAACCCTAGAGAGAAAATTTTAACATTAATTTGTTCTGGTTGTAGTGTACAAATAAGCAAATAGAACTAAACTACACTTAAACTAATACATTAACAATATATGGACCAAAACAATATAATATATATTATATTTAATTAAGTTTTTGACAGATAGTGCAACTTCAACTTGTTTTTTGAAAGTGAATAGTGGTTTTGTTTAAATATTAGATATTGTAATTAGACCACTTAAGGCCCCATACTTAGTCAGCCAGAAGAGCCAATCACCGCACTCCCCCGTTTCATGATTTCTATGAAATATTGCGCTCTAAAGTAAATGTCTTAAGCGACAAATCACTATTTTTGACACTATAAAAGTAATTTGAAAAAAATATGGAAACTGAAACGATTATCTTTTAGGTATAATACCTATCTATGTTTATGTTAAATCTGGTGTCGATATTTTCATAATTGAAGTAGACAGTTGGGTTTTGCTTTCAAAAAAGGGTTAACTTTTTGATTTTTTTCTATCAAGCAAAGTGAAATGAATCGTGTTTTGGAAACAATAGTCTTATTAAGCATATTAATGTTAATCTTGTGTATTTTTGTCACCAAGATCCATGATTGCTTTGTATTAAAAAAACATTATATTGCTGACGTATTTTAGCATACATGGACCCTTAACACAAATAAGGTTTATGTTAGTATGGCTATTCTAGCACTCAATAGATTAATAAACGAGGATTGACAGTTTATTAAACCAAGTGCACATTAATTCGTAAAACTTGCAACTGGTATCATTAAATACAAAAAGTATCTTCAAGCCCACATGTATATGTAGGCAGAGGCACAACCAGGCCACCAACCACTTGCTGAAGACACTAAGTCCCATAATGTGATAGGTGCCAAGCCTATCACCAACCGGGCACATTTCCAATCCCATGGATACACTTGAAGATA
The DNA here is from genome assembly GCA_002245475.1 of Calephelis virginiensis. Classification (NCBI taxonomy): domain Eukaryota; kingdom Metazoa; phylum Arthropoda; class Insecta; order Lepidoptera; family Riodinidae; genus Calephelis; species Calephelis virginiensis. Next base: position 46,977 of record NJDC01000347.1, on the reverse strand, counting down.
CGTGGTCAAAAATGTACTCCTCTTTACTCCAATGTATATGTCAATCCCGAAGGAAAATAAAAACTTTAAAACAGGGCCAACAGTATCAAATTACTTATTACAACACTCCCTTTAGTACAGCCGTCAGAGCGCAAGATCTAATGTCTCCCATGAGACTAAGGGACTCTAAATCACTAGCCAGAATAGAGCTGTCGATAATTTACCCAGCCTTTGAATATTGTAAAATTGGAGGGTCTAACATTGGGGAAAATCAGACTAGCGACATGATTCATGCTTTAGTACTCATACAAGATTTATATTTAAAAAGTAGTATTTTCACGCCTTTATCCATGAACAGGTAGGCAGAGGCGCAACCAGGGCCCCACGTCTAGCCGACACTAAGTCCCACAATGTGATAGGTGGCAAGCCTATCGCCAACCGGGGCCCATATCCAATCCCGGGCAATGTTATTTTTATTAGAAAATTGATAATATACATTTTCTATTTTTTTTGTTGCCCGAAGCGGGAACTGAACTCGGGACCTTAAGAAGTCAAGTACAACGCTAGACCGCTAGACCACAGAGGCGATAAAAAGTAAAGGGCTTTGATTAATCTTTAAGGATATGATTAACTAGTCCTATAACCCGTGGCACTACCTATCCGGTTCATTTGTATTTTCCAACCTTTCAGGAACACTTTGAAATTCATACCATATTTATCTCCAGAGAACATAAATTGAGTTTCGACAATCGAGTTCTTAGAAGTTGTCATCGTAAGGTTACAAAAACTTATTTTACCTACATAAATCAACTAACCTGTAGTCTAGCGGTCCCAGAATTGGATTTGACTTTATGAGATCCCGGGTTTGAATCCCGGGTCGTGCCACAAAAGTAAAATATGGTTTTTCCAATTCTCTAATAAAAAAATGTTGCTCGGGATTGGACATGTGCCAAATTAGCGATAGGCTTGCCATCTATCACATTGTGGGACTTAGTGTCTTCGGCTAGTCGTGGATGCCCTGGTTGTGCCTCTGCCTAACCCTTCGGTGATAGGTTTAAAGGTACTTACTTATAAGTCATAACAAAAATATAGGGTTAACACTTCGTATACCGTTCTATTCCTTCGTATACTTTTCTATAAATAAATTCCGCATAAAATGAATAAATAGGAAATAAAATTACTTCAAGAAATAAAAATATTCACCAACAGAATTCAGAAGCACTCCGTTGAATATTATACGTGATTGGAAAACGTATGAACGGGAATGGGGCTCTCGGTTTATATGATAACGTGATACGCCATTTTGTTGTAAATTTTGTACAATTAAATTATTTTTAGTGTTGTATAAAATACGTAGAATAAATATGGTAATAAGCAAGTTGAACTAACAAAAAGTTGCACAAAAAACTAACACTTGAGTTACAACCCTACTCTTTCGGTGGTAATGGTAACCCTACTCACCAAATTTCATGGCTGTAACTAACAGTTTTTGCTCGGCGATGATTAAACATTCGGTACATGTTGTTTTAAGAAGTATATCCCAAGCACAGGGCAAGTGCTAAAATAAAAATACGTTGCGAAAAACGAAAGTTATGGCCATTCTAAAATGTGAATTTCATCTGTAATGATGAACTCATTTGGTGGGTACTCAGAATTGTGTATCTATAGGACATAACTACCCGCGTTAACGGGTTAGAAAGGAATTAAAAATTTCTCCACGGGACTTGAATTCTCAGTAGCTCAATTGGTTAGAGCATTCGTCGGCTTGAGACGAAAGGTTACAGGTTCAAATCCTGCTTGGGGCGAAATTTTTTCTTTCTTTAAAATTTATAGAAAAGTATAGATTACTCGCTCAATAACGAACAGATTTTGAGGGTTCTTTTTTGGAATGGTAGCACATAATTTCGAGGTGTTCCTATCAATTTTATTAAAAATACGACCAGCGGGTTTAAGTTAAACTCAATAATTTATCATTTTTATGAGTAAAAACACCTTGAAATCATTAGCTAACATTCGAAAAAAAAATTATTAAAATGCGAAATCAAAATCAATATTTGAGTTTTGGCGCCATCGAGAGAAAAGATGGTCGAAGATTTTTCATAATTATTTAATTTCGTGTTGATATTGAGTGAAATTAGTCAATTTTGGTGGCATTTTGTACAAATTTGTTCAGTGAAAGAGCACAAATGAAATAATCATGAAGAAATTAGCGTATCGTGTATTTCCTCGTTGCCGCCAAATCTCATTACATGAGCTTGAGTAAATAGGCCACCGCTTTACCCAAGAGCCTGACATGACTACCTGACGACTTATGACTGATGACTATGAAAATTAATTGAAATTGATATAAAATTTGATGCAAATTTCTACTTGACTAATGGCTAAATACTAACGTGAAGGCCAAAACCTAAAGAAAAAAAGAAGAAAGTCAATATTTATTCCTAAACTATCCAAGCCAGCTATTTTTCACACTAAATTTGATTTATTGATAGATTTAAATGTTAATTGACCTATCTTAGTGCAGCCGTAAGTGCAATAATAGCTTGGAATAGCTTTATCTTAAAATAAACTATCTTTTAATAGTTAATTTCCCCGAACAGAGGCGCTCAGCTCATTACCGGGACTGCCTCGACTCAGATAGAAGCGAGACTAGAAGGCCGTAATCGAGTTAAGCACGGTGTTGCCATGTATGAAACGTAATTATCACCGTCTCTTTAGCAATATGCAATGGTATAGCAACATTTTTCTTAAATTACATCAAATTTCTTTAATTTCTACAAAGTCGATTCCTCTGTCCCTATATCATTTTGTATGCTTAAATTTTTAAAACTACGCAAAGGATTTTGATGCGGTTTTTTTAAATAAATAAAGTGATTGAAGAGAAAGGTTTATATGTATATTTCATATAAAAATAAAGTCGGGTTTGTTACAATACTTGTAACTAGAGAATTCGTGAATGTTGATAAAACATTTAATATAATTTTGAAATTTGTTTTAACCCGAATAGCACGTCTTCAAACATTTGAATAAAAAAGATGAATAATTGAGAAAACTTTGGTGGGATGCTAGAAAATTCCCTGTCATCTGGTATTTAATAAAATCTCTTTTTGACCAACTTTGACAAAAGGCGGTTATATTATGTTCGACTAAATTTAGGAGTTTTTTGTTTGATAATCGATTCCGTCATTTCTAAACCGATTTTCAAAATTAGTTTTAAAATTGAAAGAGGTCCAAGGTCCCATTGCCACCAAGTGTGGATCTGAAAATAGAATCCTTGGGAAATTGAGAAAAATGTTCATTTTTGTGTGTGTGACTGATGATTTACTTATTGAAATCGAAGTTGGTTTTTTGTATTTTTACTGTGATTTTATCACTAATTTCCTATATACAAAAAAAAGTATCTTCACGCCCATATCCCCGAAGAGGTAGGCAGAGGTACAACCAAGGCACCCACGACTAGCCGAAGACACTAAGTCCCACAATGTGATAGGTGGCAAGCCTATCGCCAATCGGGTCCATTTCCAATCCCGACCAACATTTTTTTTTAATTAGAAAATTGGAAAAATTCAATTTACTTTTTGTTGGCCGACCCGGGATTCGAACCCGGGACCTCATGCAGTCAAGTCCAACACCCGGACCGCTAGACCACAGAGGCTATATACAGGGTCACTTTAAAAGCTTAAACGGTAATAAATTTTAAATATTATTGTCAAATTGTAATATTTGCTTTCATAAACATTCATTTAAACAGTCCCTATGTCGTAACGCTATGTCGTAACGCTATGTCGGAGCGCTATGTCGTACCTAGTACGAGTCATGACGTCACCAGCCTGCCAATGCCACTGAAACCAGTTTTATGCTTTGTTTACGTTATAACCATGCATCAAGAATTTAATAAAAATATAAATTTATATTTTTTTCAATTTTTTAACTACTTCATAGATCGATTAAGATGGTACTTCATATGTCAACCTGTACATTCAAGGTTCATTAACTTACAGTCACTTTTGCGCGCATTGGTTTAATCACTATATTTCGTTTCAAACTGGAACACGATAATAGCGAAATAGAAATGACATGTATGAATTACGCACCTCATTATCTAGCAACCCGTCTCAACTTCGCACGGGTGGACAAACATCCGTGTTATTATATACGTCCTCCTCTTCAATCGCTATCTCTATCAAAAAAATTGAATCAAAATCCGTTGCGTAGATTTAAAGCTAAGCATACTGAAGGACAGATAGCGGAAAGCGACTTTGTATTATACTATGTAGTGATTAGTCTGCCATTGTTGTAATTAACCACATTACCCAGCATTTATTCATCTTATTACTCGCAAATACATCAGTGAACTAAGGGGTTATTATTACCGTATATTCGAATATTTCCTAATAGCGCCCAATTGTGAAACAATATTGAAATTAAATGAAGGTGGCGGAATATATAAGGTCGTAATATAAATTAATACATTTTTTAAGGTCTTTATAACATAATTTAGTTAAAAGCGAAACCTTTGACAATATATATAAAATATGTATGCATACATTTATGATTACATGGAAAATTAGGTAAAATTTACATTTTTCACATCGAATATTATGACGTAAAAGCTAGAATATCATACGCTTTGACCGGAACGTGTCCACGATTGTACGGAAAATTAATTTCCGTTGTTTACAAGTCTGTGAATCATAATTTGGTGTTGTCAGTGTATCCGATTTATATTGGTCTAGACGGTTGTTATTGATCGTCGCAGGCCGTATGATTCAGTATTATTACTTACCACGTTCATTTGCTGACTCACCATTTGTAACCCCATGACTATGGAACACAGGGCGAACCGTTGTTGGAGGGTTGGTTACATTTTTGCTGATAATAATACAAATTACTTCCTGACCCATGTGTATACGCACTTTCATCAGTTTGTTATATATAAACATATATAACATTCCTGGTGATAAAGAAATGTTGGCTATAGGTAGGCAAAATATTAACAGTGCACACCGTGGTACATATGCAACGAGAACCTACATCGAGACCCAGACTTATCCGCAATAGTGCAGCATTTTAAAGAGCTATGGGAACGTTGCTTTGGATCTTAGAAGACCCCATAACGTCCTATATATACACAAGCCTCCCTCCCAATTCAAACACAAACTCTCAAGACATCTCAAGCTCTCAAGACAGAAGAAGACGCCGACCTCGGCGACGAAGATCTCTCTTGCGCCAGGCGCCTAACGGCAAACAATGAGCCGTTACTCTTCCGTCAAGTGCGCTCAGTAACCAGAATGCATCGCCAATTCGAGGTACGATCGAGACAGCCCTTGTTGCTGACGTTGTAGGGAACAGTCCAATCCACTTAAATGATGATGTCTCGGGCTGAGCTCTATGCCCAAAATAGTTTGATGAAGTTGTAAAAACCTCGAGGTTAGCAACATATTAGCGATTTAAAAAAAAATCCAGTGCACAAATGAGGCTAGAAATTAGGCCACTCTTATTCTATGTTGTGCTTAAGACCTCTTGCTGGCTAAATAATCTTTTCAATCTCTTCTCCACTTTCTTTTACTGTTTTAAACACGTCGTAATAAAGTATCTTCATTCATTTATTATCTTTCAACTCCTGGTATGATGCGTTACTCACTTTTTCTTTGTCTGACTTACGTAGTTTTTCTCTGTCTAGCTTTCTACATTATATTTATGTATCCGTTAATTATGTTGTTAAAGTTTTCGCTGAGTAAATTTGTATACAAAAAATTTGGTTCTCAATACAAAAAGTTCATCGTCCTTTGACAAAATGGACCAAATTTTTTTTTGCGATTTTCTAAGAGCTTTAAAACAATAGTTGTTGCTTTTGATGGACTAAAGCCGCTCTGGAAAGGTCATGCATTAGTTACCAGTACATACATACATACATGCACGCATACATACATATCTTCACGCCAAGTCCCTTACGGGGTAGACAGAGAGTATTGAGTGCCAGACCTCACGATCCTGACAAACCTGTCTGGCTTCCTTCATATTCGTTACCCTTTTCATATAAACACGCCGGTTTCGGATGTAATAACCCTGTATAATCGATTTTAGAAGGCCAATTTCCTATTAAATACAACATTATCCGAGATTGGGTGTGTCTGGTTGGCGATAGGCTTGCCACCTATTGGGACTCAATATCCTCGGTTAGCCATGGATGCCGTGGTCAGTCAGGTGCCTGGCTTTTCAGGGATGTGGCCTTATAGATACTTTTACAAATTCATGTATCATTTTACTGTGATGTAAAAAAAATTTAATTTTTAAGCTAAAAGGTTTTGTTTTTAACTAAATTAAGATATACAGATTTGTAAACATTTTGAATATTAATTTTGCACACAATTATGAACGCGTGTATCAGGTAACCTTTGCATATAAAATCATTTTTATTTACACAAGCATTTTCATTTTGAAGCTACAGTTTCTCGTTTTTATTTATATCATTTTTTAATATACGATCTAGTAAAGAACGCATGAAAATGTTTTTTTTACATATATTATTAATTAATTTTAAGGTAGAAAACATTTTTATTTTCAAGCAAGAAGGCTTAGATTTCGAAAGCTTTATTATAAGAGGTAGATAATTCATAATAATATTAGTTTTAGAAAGTTCTAAGAAGGTAGTAAACATTTTTATTTTCATGCAAAAGGGTTTAGATTTCGGAAGCTTTATTATAAGAGGTAGATAATTCATAATAATATTAGTTTTAAAAAGTTCTAAGAAGGTAGAAAACATTTTTATTTTCATGCAAGAAGGCCTAAATTTCGAACGCTTTATTATAAGAGGTAGATAATTCATAATAATATTAGTTTTAGAAAGTTCTAAGAAGGTAGAAAACATTTTTATTTTCATGCAAGAAGGCTTAGATTTCGAAAGCTTTATTATAAGAGGTAGATCCTATTAATATTATAAATGCAAAAGTTTGTAAGTATGGATGTATGGATGTTTGTTACTCTTTCACGCTCGAATGGCTGAACGGATTTGTCTGAAATTTGGAAGACAGATAGATTGTGACCTGGATTAACATATAGGCTATTTTTAATCCCGATCGCACAACGGGTTTCTGTGAAAATGCGGGCGAAGCCGCAGGTAGCAGCTAGTAATTCATAATAATATTCGTTTTAGAAAGTTCTAAGAAATGCACGTTCTGTTAAAAAATTTATGAACACTGCAAACGAAATACCTAATAATAGCTTGACCACCTTATTGGTCGAGGGTCAATGTACACGCTACACACATCTGTCTGATCAATATACACAATGTTTCTATTTCTGGGTGCTCATAAAATTTACTTTGGTATCCATTTGAGTATTCCTGTATATTTTTACTAGTGTGGGATCCCAAGAGGGGATTTTTGACGTAATTCAGGTGCATCAGTTTATGATAAGCGAGATTTTTTGTGCTATAGTTACACATCTAATCGACAAAGTCCGCCATCCCACACTGGAGTGAATACACATTGAGCATACTGGACTCCCCTACCTATAATACAAGCATTTTCTCTTTAGGTTAGATTTATTTGTGCATTTATTTCACGGGTATTTATTATTATTACAAACCAGAGTTGGACAATATTTGTTAATACCTAATTATTTTTGAGAGAGAAATTATGAAGTATATTTAAATAAAATACCAATTACATATTATTTCCTTTGCCCTTTCTTTGGCAAACCTTTCCTATTATCTGCTGTTCTAACAATGACTTCTACTTCGCTTACAACTGCCTGCGCTTTCATAAAGCAAATTTCGAAATATAATGAATAGCTAATTTCAAATATGACTTTAATTAACGTCCCAAATTCAAACATTACAGAATGTTTAGGTATATTTAATAGTAGGGTTATTGGTTTGTAAAACAATGACAGATAACCATGTACCCCGATTTTACCCCGTGTTGGTCCGGGCTGGCTCCTTCGTAGAATAGACCATCTGCCTTCCTGCCAGGCAGCTCATAAAAGGCGAGCATAGGCTTAACGTCACTAACACCGTGATGTCCTACTAGGTGGTAGAGTTTCGCAGCGACTCGCCCGGATTGGCACCACCGGCTCACCTATTCCTACCGCCATAACGTCAGTTGCCGTTGACGTGTTCCACTTTGGAGGGCAAGGTAGCCAGTTAATTTACTTTTGTTTGAGGCCTAACATCCCGGCCTCAGGTTGGCAACGCATCATTACCACCTTTGGTGTCTCTCTTTCTTACCATCAGGAAATCCGTTTGCTTGTTTGACTTCCAATACCACAAAAATAAAAATAAATGATTGTGTAGAATTTTACAACACAATATTTATCAACCATGTTAAGTATATACAAAAATGAATCCCCATTTCGCGCGTCATAGCATCACGCCTGAACGGATGGACCAACTTCGCTATATTTTTTTGGTTGAATTGGTTGTTATCAGGAAAAGGATTGTATGAAGAGAAAAACGGGGAAATTGCAGGAAAAATGAGTAAAACCGTACTTCAATTTTGTCCATACAAACTGTTAGTACCTAGCTGTTAATGTCAAGCGATACGAAGTTCTCCGGGTCGGCTAGTTTCACTAGCATATTTATAATATTATTTGTAAGTTTCCCATAAAAAAAAGTATGAAATTGAAATATAATTTAAATTGAATCTATAATTTACATTTTTATTGCATTTAATTGATGATCTTTAATAAACTGTTATTACAAACTATTAAATAATTTTAAAAATCTGGTTTGAAACAAGTGTTTGCAACATGCAACTTTTGTAATGTGACGTAGGGGGTAGATAATATATCCATTTTGGCCATAAAATAACATAGGTAACAAACATACTCGTATAAAATACTAGCCTAGTATTTTAAAAACACATACATTACTAGCTTTTCTTGTACAAGTATTTAAAATATAATTAAAGTATTTTCAAATATTTACCAACTCTAATAATGTTACGACGGTTAAAAAACCTTAAACTTTAGACTGTTTCAGAGGCTAAATGCACAAACGCTATTACCACTCGTAAATTGCTGCGAAGTTAAACCATTTTGACATTTAAAAATACTACGGTATTATAAATACTAGACCAGTATTTTTATATTTGTTAGCGCTGATAATTTTCCTGACCCACTATTATTTATAGCTTCACGTCACTATAGAGGCTAAATTCACAAACGTAATTTCCATTCATAAATCAGCTTCAAGTTGAACCAACCTGACGTGATGCAGTCTATTTATTTGCCTAGTTTTACAAATGTTTTGCAAGCATTGTGCTTAACTACTAGTTTAATGACACGCACATTAGAGTTTTATAAGTATTTTCTCCTATGTGCATATGCAATTGTTCTAATGAGTACATTATTTTTAACTTCTTCAGCATGTTTGTTAGACTGCTTAACATTTAATCTGCTTGAATAAAGAATTTAATAAGCAAATAAACATCCCTTGACAAGTTACACAAATTGAATCTAACCCCAAAGTCAACGATACTAACCTATATATTAATACGTGATGCTAAAACTTTGGACCCTATTTACGAAAATTACGCTGACGGAGGAGCATAAAATTTGGCATACTTATAGTTTATGTGCAGGAGAAGAGCAGAACGCTAATATTTTTCAATAATAATGCTTATAACGTACATTAAATCAATAAATAAAAATTATGGACCCCTTTTCATGAAAATTGCGCGAGCGGAGGAATATGAAATTTGGTACACAGTTAGGTTAAGGCTAGAAAAAGAGCAGAACGCTAATATTTTTCAATAATAATGCTTATAAAGTACATTAAATCAATAAATAAAGCATTACCCACACTACCATGCATTTGACACACACAAACAAATATATTGATGATAACGATATAAGATCACAGATAGCGTACTAACTATTCAGAAAACAAAGTTGTTGGTCTTAAGAAATTAAGATGGCGTTCTTATCAACTTATGGTCGTATTTCGACCAATGAGCGACCACTAGTACATAGAAATACTTAAATAATACCAGATTAAATTTAATAAACACCCAGACCTGAAAATTCTGCTACATCTAAATGTTCATCACACAATTATCTGTCTCCGTCGGGAATCGAACACGAGCCTCGCAGTTGGTCGGTGTAACTAGGCGTCGCAGCCACTCGACCAACGATGATCACATCACTATATTTTTTTTAAAGAAAGAAAAAATTTCGCCCCAGACAGGATTTGAACCTGTAACCTTTCGTCTCAAGCCGATGAATGCTCTAACCAATTGAGCTACTGAGGATTCAAGTCCCAATTCAATTTTTAATTCCTTTCTTACCCGGTAACGCGGGTAGTTATGTCCTATAGATATTGGGTTCATTTGGTGGGTACTCAGAATTGTGTATCTATAGGACATAACTACCCGCGTTAACGGGTTAGCAAGGATTAAAAATTTCGCCACGGGACTTGAATCCTCAGTAGCTCAATTGGTTAGAGCATTCGTCGGCTTGAGACGAAAGGTTATTATCACATCAATCTATTTCGAGCGCAAAAACCTTTCTTCTCCTTCTTTTATAAATATGGCTTTCGATCGTTTTTCACGACTACTTTGCCAAAGTCAAGTTAGTTAATTCTTATATAACATACAGTCATTACTCACTATGTACAAAGTCATGTCAGGTCAGGGTCTTGAGCAAAGCTGTGACTTCGTTACTCAAGTTCACCTAGTGAAATTTCTTCATGATTATTTCATTTGTGCACCTTCACTGAACAAAATTAATCGAATTCCCACCTAAATTACCCAACTTCACTCAATATAAACACGAAATTTAATAATTATGAAAAATTACGACCACCTTCATTCACGATAGCGCCAAAACTCTCGCAAAAATCTTTGTTCAAAGACAATAACGACAATATATCAAACGTACAAATGAAAACATATTTTCTTCTTCGAGTGTTCAAGGCGTGTTACTATTTATCCACTATTTGTCGACTATGTCCATTTTATATTACCTACAACCAATTTTATTTGCATTTATAATTTTAGGCAACTTTAGTGTCTAAAATACAAAGTGGCTTTACAAAGTTGTACCTGACAACAAAGATTCAACATATAAAATATAGTAGTATCTAGTATTTATTGAACGATAAATACTGGGCTAGTATTTTTATCATTGTAAGCGTTGATAGTTTTACTGACCTACTACTTTACTGTTATTTATAACTTTAGGTCAATTTAAATACTGAATACACGTACATTATTGCCACTCATAAATTAATGCGAAGTTGAACCAACCTGGCGTCATGCATTCGATTTATGTTGCCAGTGTAGGAAATGCTTTCACAGCATTGTGAATAGCTGTTTTATTCATAACTAGTGGTAGCCCATTGGTTGAAATTCGAAAATAATTAATTTTAATATCTTGTTGATAAGAACGCCATCTTTATTTCTCGAGACCAACTAGGTACTTTGTTTCTAAACTTTTTAGCGCGACATCTGTGATCTTTTATCGTTTTTAACAATTTATTTGTTTGTGTGTGTCAAATGCATGTCAAATGTACTTTATAAGCATTATTATTGAAAAATATTAGCGTTCTGCTCTTCTCCTACCCATAAAGTAAAAATGTACCAAATTTCATATTCCTCCGCTCGCGCAATTTTCATTAAAAGGGGTCCAAAATTTTGGTATCACGTATTATACAGATAATATCTGAATATTTTGAGTTTATAAAGATGAAATTATAAACAAATTATTGCATTTACATGCTCACGGCTCTCCTAATGGTAAGAGTAACCGTGACCTATTGACACCGTAGATGTTATTGATGCGTCGCTGAACTGTGGCTACGATGTGAAGCCTATAGTGCAAGTCTACCGGCTGCCCTATTCTCTGGACCGGAACACAACAATGTCGTTAGTGTGGCAGGAATATATAAGGTGGTGCATCCCTTTCCGGGCAAGTGCTCAACAGATTCAAATCGCTCAAACACTGGTGGTATTTGAAATTAATATCATATTTATCTTATTTCAGCGATTAGACAGCAAACATGATATCTCATGATGGTAAGAGAGCACTGTGGTCTATAAACACCATAGATGTTATAGGTTCGTCATTTTCCTGCAGCCGTGGTTTAAGGCCTATTATGCCAATCTACCTACCCTTTGCATCATCACTGTCATTACGGAGGCAGGAATAGGTAAGGAGTTGGATACCTACCCGGCCTACTTGGTACACAGCATTCTACAAATGGTTGTTGCTAGAAATAACCCACTAAATACTGCCGGTGTTGGTTCAGATCCTCTGTGAAGAGTAGACCATGTGCATCCATAATCCCAACCAGTCAGCTTGGAAGAGGCGATTATTGATTATGGAGGCTATTACAAACATGGCCATTTATGAGAGGAGAGCTAAATATTCGTTCTTTTTTTTTCATGATATTGGAAGGCAAACAAGCAGACGGATTTCCTGATGGTGAGAAATTCTCGCTGCCTAGATATACCAAAGGTGGTAATGGTGCGTTGTCAACCTGAGACCGAGATGTTAGGCCTCGAGCAAAAGTAATTTCACTGGCTACCTTACCCTCCAAACCGGAACACGCCATGACGTTATGGTGGCAGGAATAGGTAAGGCGGTGGTACCAATCCGGGTGAGTCGCTGCGAAACTCTACCACCTAGTCAGATGTCACGGTATTAGTGACGGTAAGCCTTTTACGAGCTGCCTGGCAGGAAGGCAGATGGTCTATTATGCAAAGGAGCCCGGACCAATACGGGGATATTCGCTTTCTTATTCTTTAAAAAATGCTCACCGTTTACGATCTACCAAGCATAGTGGAATAACTACACGGGACCCTAGCCAGCACTGCCAAAAAAGAAAATATTCATTTATTTATATCCAAAATGTTGTACCTACATCAATGTTAAATACCGAAACACATTCAAGATAATAGCACAGATATCTTACTTCAGCCCTAAACCAATTTGTGTAACATACGATGTTTATTTTATCCAAAATTATATTAGGGTTCCGCGTTACGGCGCCAAAGGTGGGCAAATATTTGTTGTTATTTGGCAAACATATAGCGTTACAGCCTTAACAATGTAATTTAATTAATATTGTTCATGATTTGGTTGAAGATATCAATTAAACGAGTTGTGAAAAATCACAGTGATTTTTTAATCACTGGTGATATATATTCTCATTAAACAGTATTAAAATCTCTCTAATACAGGGTTACTAAAAACTAACGCATAACTTTTCCAAGGCGGCTTTAGTACATTAAAAGCAACAACCCTGTTTCCCTATGTTGGTTCGGGCTCCTTTGCAGAATAGACCATCTGCCTACCTGTGCCAGGCAGCTCGTAAAAGGCGAGCAGGAGCTTACCGTCACTAACACCGTGACATCTGACTAGGTGGTAGAGTATCACAGCGGCTCGCCCGGATTGGTATCACCGCCTTACATATTCCTGGCGCAATAACGTCAATGCTTGCCGTTGACATGTACCGGTTCGGAGGGTAAGGCAGCCGGTAAACTTACTTTTGCTCTAGGCCTAAGATCCCGGCCTCAGGTTGGTAACGCACCATTACCATCTTTGGTGTCTCTAGGCGGCGCAAATTCCTTATCACCAGGAAATCCGTATGCTTTTTTTTTTATGATATTTGAAGGCAAACAAGCAGACGGATTTCCTGATGTTAAGAGATTCCCGCCGCCTAGAGACACCAAAGGTGGTAATCGTGCGTTGCCAACCTGAGGCCGGGATGTTAGGCCTCGAACAAAAGTAAGTTTACCGGCTACCTTACCCTCCGAACCGGAACGCTTCATGACATTATGGCGGCAGGAATAGGTAAGGCGGTGGTACCAATCCGGGCGAGTCGCTGCTAAACTCTACCTCCTAGTCAGACGTCACGGTGTTAGTGACGGTGAGCCTATGCTCGCCTTTTATGAGCTGCCTGGCAAGGAAGGCAGATGGTCTATCCTACAAAGGAGCCCGGACCAACACAGGCTTGTTTGCCTTCCAATATCATAATAAACATTTTTTACTTTACAACTTTTAGAAAATTGCCAAAAGAGAATTTGGTTCGCCATACAAAAAGTTCATCGTCCTCTGACAAAATTTATGGAGAACCAAACTGTTTTTTTGTGATTTTCTAAAAGTTGTAGAACAAAAGTTGTTGTTTTCGAAATTAAATGAAAATTATTTATTTGCGGAATATGTGTATTAAAAAGTTGTTACAAAGCTATTTAAGCAAACAACACATTCTACCACATTGTAGTGTGCAAATATTTAATTAAATTCAAAGAAATTGAACATTTATACACATTTTAACATTTAAATCACAGCACTTATTTATATTTTTAATAGATATTTTATTTATTTATGTTTAGTATCTTCACGCCCATATCCCCGAAGAGGTAGGCACAGGCACAACCAGGGCACCCACGATTAGCCGAAAATACTAAGTCCTACAATGTGATAGGTGGCAAGCCTAACGCCAACCAAGCACATATCCTATCCCGAGCAACATTTTTTTTATTAGAAAATCGGAAAAACCCAATTTTCTTTTTGATGCCCGACCCGGGATTCGAACCCGGGACCTCATGAAGTCAAGTCCGACAACTGAACCGCTAGACCACAGAGGCGATTTATGTTTAGTAAGCTTCATAATTTATTAAAAATAAATTGAGATACTAAATCCGTCCTAGAAAGATTATGCGTTAGTTACCAGTAACCTTGTATATAATACAAATTTCGATTTCGATATTTTCACTTAACATCAATGTACATAATACGAAGCCTTTATTTAGATACCTTTCACACGATATGTGATTTAGAAATACTAGGCTAATACACTACTACTTTTTAAATTATACGCTTCGGTTTTACTCTTTTTACACTTTATACTTTTATTTTTTTAATTGGCTGACCTAATCTCAATTTAAGCGAAACAATTAATTATGTGTAATAACAACTCTATATAGATATCTTTAAAATACATCCGGATTCCCGAAGCTTGACGAATATAGCCGAAGCGCAGAATTTAAATAGTACTACTGTATTTTTGTATTTACGTTGATAATTTACTGTAATTGTTAATAAATAACTTTAGGCCATACAAGAGACAAAAGCAAAACGTAATCACCACTCATAAATTTATGTGGAGTTGAACCAACCTGACGTGATGCAATCGATTTATTCTGCACGTTGGTGAATAACTGTTCCATTATTATTGATGAATAAATGTTTTATGTTTTTTTTTTTATTTGCGATGGGATAAAATAGCGAACAAAAAGACGGCTCATAATCGTAAGAAACAACAATCGCCTATAGACACCATAGATGGCACTGGTGCGTCGCTATCTTATGGCTGATATCATAGTCCATGTGTATTAGTTTACCATGTGAGCAAATCAATTAATGGGTTATTGCCACACGACCACTAGTGGTAGGTATAATGCTTCCTGCCTCTATAAAGACGGAATACTTGCACAATAGGCCTAATACCTCGGCAACAGAAGTGCGACGCACCTATAACATTTATGGTATCTCTAGGCCACGGTTATCTTTTACCATCAAAGGAGTCATGTTTATTCGCTGTCCTTTGCCATAAAGAAATATTCATGATAAATATACATTATAATTTAATGGTCTGGCTGCTACATGTGGCGTAGGACCAATCTACGAGATAACGCACCAGTAAAATCTATTGTGTGTACAGGTAAAACCGTCTTACATAAAGAAAAAGTCTGTCTTTTCGTTTTCTTACAACGAAAAAAGTATAGATCCATTAAAAGACGGCGTAAATGTAAATCATTATTTAAAAGCTTCAATTAACACTGGCTTTTATGTAATAATTCATCCTGAACGAATAAATCCTCCTTCCTGTTTAATAATATAGTTAACTTTAACACAAAGAGCAAATAAATTTAATTTTAATTCAGTATTTGTCCCATTCCACCCGCAGTTATAAATTTAACGAAAGATTTATATCCATGGTCCCGTTTATTAACGAGCGACGAAATTATTTTATTAACACGTTTGTACTTATTTAATAGGCACAACGAGCTCTCAAAACAATATGTCAACTGCAATATTTTATGTTGCTTTATTTTGTTTTATGATATTTAAAGGCAAACAAGCAGACGGATTTTCTGATGGTAAGAAATTCACGCCGCCTAGAGACATCGAAGGTGGTAAAGGTGCGGTGCCTACCTGAGGCCGGGATGTTAAGCCTCGAGCAAAAAAAAGTTTATTGGCTACCTTACTCTCCAAACCGGAACACGGTATGACGTTATGGTGGCAGGAATAGGTAAGGCGGTGGTACCAATCCGGGTGAGTCGCTGCGAAATTCTACCACCTAGTCAGATGTCACGGTGATAGTGACGGTAAGCCTATGCTCGCCTTTTACGATCTGCCTAGCAGGAAGGCAGATGGAATTTTCTGCAAAGGAGCCCGGACCAACACGCGACTTTAGACATATCATACCAGCTGATTGTTTTAAATGTAACATATTTGATACGTTATGTTAGGAAAAAATAATTAAACGAAGTAAACCTACAATAAACAACTCTAATTTCTTATTTATTTTGACGGCCATGTCAAGATAAATGATAATTAACGCGATATTCAGAACAAATCAAAAACAACTCGAATCATGATAAAACTAATGATACCACTTTCGGAATCCTTAGGATTTCTAAAAAAGTGCCATCAAAATCAGTTGGCTGTTGGCTAAGGAATCGCGTAACAAACAAAAAAATATCCAGTTAAATTGAAAGCCTCCTCCTTTTTAGAGTCGGTTAAAAACTATTGTTACAGCTTTAATAATGAGTGTCAATTCGGGAAAAAATATTTCTATTCTTTCTAGTTTTTTTTGCGAGAATATTTTAGAATTTGGGTTGGAGTGATACAACAGCTAATAATTTCTAACTCTCAGTGTTTTAGCTTAGAAGGTAGGCTGACGGTATACTTGCGCAAAAGACTGACTGCTAACCTCATGTTGGCAATGCACAAGTAACACATAAGTGTCTAATATTTCTTATCATCGATACATCAGTTTGCTTGTTTGCTTTCTTCTTGTGTCTGACAAGATTTCTGAAAAAACTGCTCCCGAATCGAATGCGTCACATTAAAAAAATATGTAAAAAATACATACATTTTTTTTAAATACTGGATAAATTTGGAAAACAGAAAAAAAACATCCAGTCCATTAACCCTTACAACCGCATCACAAATTAAATCGAGCGTAGCTTGAAATGTCCCATCCACGTCACGCTTGATGGAAAACTGCAATCGTCTGCAGGACATAATATTGGTTGAAAATACTAAAATGAACATTGATATGTCGCGCAATTTACTTTTTACAAAAAATTACAAAATAACAGGTCATAATCTGAATTAAAACCTATTTAAACGTCCAGAGATGGATCGATGCACGTCTGTTGCTAATGCGTCGAATAATTAATCAAACACAAATGTGAGATATTTAATAATATATAATCAAATACACTCGTTATTTTTTTGTAAAAATATTACAAGATTTATACTACAACCGATTGTTCAAAGTCAAATCTATATTTAAAAGATCGCAAATAGAGGAATAGCTTATATACAAATAAAAATTCCATGTTAGGAAAAAACATTGAACTACGAAAGATTCTTGTATAAACTGTTTTATTTAATACGATCATAAATTACAAACAAAACTTGTATCACAAGTTTAATAAAACAGCTAGCAGTGCTAGGAATAAACAACCAGTCTATTAAACTCTTACGTCCGTATCAAAAATGTAATCGAGCGGAGCCCCTTGAATGTCCCATCCGCGTTGCGATTGATCGAAAACTGCAACCGTCTGCAGGACGCAGAATTGATTGGAAAATTGGACAATATTGCGCTAACACGGTTTGTTAGACAATTACAAATTTTTGAAGTTATACTTCTTTTGGCGCGTTAGGAAAAAATGATGAGGGTAAATTTTTACGATGCGCGCGCACACCGTCACGAAAAACCGACATGATGAAGTTAGCTATGAAGTTAGCTATAGATAACATTTTAGTTTTTAAAAAGATTTTTATCTTATTACGCCGAAGGAGTATAACTTCTAACGCACACGCGTTAGTGTGTTAGTTAGTAGTTAGTGTGTGTGTACTTATGTTAGCACACTAACATAAGTACACACACATTTTGTTATGTTTTATTATGATATTGGAAGGCAAACAAGCAGACGGATTTCCTGATGGTAAGAAATTGACGCCGCCTAGATGACACCAAAGATGCGTTGCCAACTTGAGGACAAGATGTAATTTTTTTTAAATGCACGGCTAATATCACTTGGCCATTTATAAATTTATAAATAAATAAACTGTTTGAAAACATGCGTGAACTTTTAATATATTTACACCCACAGTTATATTTCAATATCGTCCATGTTTGTCGTTTGCAGCTTTGTTTAAGTGGTTAGTTTTAAAATGCTCTACATCCCACTTAAGAATTTGCATCATAAAGACAATTTTGCGCACATAAAAAAAGGATAAACAGACAAATATATTATGAAATGTAATATTTCAAAATCATTTCAGAATAAACATAAATAACACAATCCATCCATCCAATTTAATAAAATTTGCTATTAAAAAAACTGTAAATAAGAAAGAACATTGTCAAAAATCTGCTGTTATTGCTTAAAAAAAATCAAATAACTCTATTTATCTAAATTTTACAAACTTGCAGTGTTGGATAGAACAAAAAACACCCAGTCCATTAAACCCTAACATCCGCATCACAAATTAAATCGAGCGAAGCTTCTTGAATGTCCCATCCACGTTACGATTGATCGAAAGCTGCAATCGTCTGCAGGCCCTATTATTGATTGGAACTGGCTCAATATTGCGCTGATAGATTGACCGGTTTTTTTACAGGCAATAAACTGGCCAAATACGAATCGGACTCGCCTTAAAGGATTCCGTAGTTCGTCATAGATTCGGGATATATCTTATACCGATTAGCGTGTAATGTTTGTACTCACTTCAGTTTTTACAAAATATGCGGTTTTTAAAAATTTTTGTCTGCTGTTGCGTATCGTTTATATAAAAAATATTTAAATTTTAGTTCTATGTTCGGGGAGAGTTCCTTAATAAGAAGTTCCTAAACAAATTAAACAAAATGATCTAACCACAAAGTAAGGAAGTTATTTTATAGGTGTTAGACAACGATTGAAATGCCTACAAATACGCATACGTTAAAATACCTAATAAAATACCTGTACGCTAAATAATCGACCAACGAGGCGCTCAAAAATTAAATAATATGTTAAGTAAATAGAAAATGAATCTTTATTTCCCTTTGTCGTTCCATCATGAACAAACTTATTAGACAATTTCTCAAATAATTCTTCTTTTGTGATAGGTAAAAAAGCATCTTCACGTTCGTATGCCTGAAGACGCAGGCAGAGGTAAAACCAAATCAGAGCAACCACGACTAGCCAAAGACACTAAACGCCACAATGTGATAGGTGGCAAACCCAACGCCTACCGGCCACATAAGCCGGGCTACTATATTTTTATAAAAAAAAGTATATAAAAATAAGTATTATTATATAATATTATAACATTGAAAAAAAATACATTTACTTTTTGTTGACTGACCCTGGGATCGAACCCGGGCCATCAAAATTTACTCCGATAACCTTCTTTAGTGTTAAGAAACTAATGTCAAGATAAAGTTCTAATGAGAGAAAAACGCTTGAAATTCAATAATTTTCATATATCGTAAAGTAGTTTTCAGAAAACATCCACCTACAAAATTTCGACTATTGTAGTTTTTCTAGTGTAGGGACAAGTTAATGACAGTAATTCTGCAGTATGCTGACTAAACCAATTTTAAGGTATCGTCATAGTTTTTAAACGAAAGTAATAGAAAGAGACAAAACACGTTTGCTGTTTTTGCAGACGCATAGTTGGAAAACGTTAATTAAAAACGTCACAAGGTACCCTGTCGGGAAAAAACCTGGGTTAGATTAGTCTAAAATGTTCCATCTCTCTTGTTTTTTGTTTATTTGAAAAAATATGGCTAAAATAATTTTAGTTTATGCTCAGCAGACTTACAACTAGTATCTATGACATACGGACGAACTGTCTAAAAGTAGTGCAGAAACTAAATAAAAAAGATAAAAAAATAAAATTCGTTTATTATCACGTTACATAGACCCATAAAAATAA
This sequence comes from Calephelis virginiensis, assembly GCA_002245475.1. NCBI lineage: Eukaryota > Metazoa > Arthropoda > Insecta > Lepidoptera > Riodinidae > Calephelis > Calephelis virginiensis. Next base: position 26,829 of record NJDC01000347.1, on the reverse strand, counting down.
TAATTAAAATTTCATATAAGGTGATAAAGAAACACATAATATTATTATAATGACATGCTTTAAATAAAAAAATAATTAATAATTGATTCAAATTGATTTCATAATACAATAGCTGATTTTAAAAATGTCAAACAATTAATACAATGTCAAAATAATTTAAAATAGCATTCAAGTACAAAAATTAAAAAAAATAAAAGAATAATAAGAATAATAAAATGGAACCCCATTTTTGTTTTCCGGCTCCGGAACCCCAACAAAAAGGCCAGTCCTAATCTGAATTTAAGCGTCAAAATTGATTGATTCCTAAACCAATATGCTGGATTAATGCATCAAACATAGGAGCGAAGGTACATAGTCGTGGTTTTTTGGCAAGTTTTTACATGCGAATATAGAGTAGAGTCTCTAGAGACCGGAGCTTTTTTTTCAAAAAATTATAATTTTATATTGTATATAAGTATAAGGGGTGGCTCTATTGTATATTTATCGCCTCTGTGGTCTAGCGGTTCAGTTGTTGGACCCGACTGGATGAGGTCTCGGGTTCGAATCCCGGGTCGGGCAACAAAAAGAAAATTGGATTTTTCCAATTTTCTAATAAAAAAAAATGTTGCTCGGGATAGGATATGTGCCCGGTTGGCGATAGGCTTGCCACCTATCACATTTTGGGACTTAGTATCTTCAGCTAGTTGTGGGTGCCCTGGTTGTGCCTCTGCCTACCTCTTCGGGGATACGGGCGTGAAGAAACTTTTTTTTATATAAGTATAAGGGGTGGCACGGAGGCTAAGAAAACTTTTCTGGTGAGTTTTCGTCTATGTACTTATACAAGTACATCGGAACTATGTCCTCCCCTAAAATTGCGCGCCAAAATTCAAATTCGCTAAAAACGGGTTTTTTAAAAGTCTACGTCCTCATCTGAGGATACAGGGTCTCTAGAGGTTAATGGCGATATTGAATATTTATTTTCAATTTTTCATTATAAAACCAACGAACAATAATTGTTTTAGCGTCGGTATGTGATGACTACATTGCATGCTCTTATTAATCTAAATTTAGTTAATCATCTGTTGGTCGAGGAGTATACGCCTCACACCACCGACTATCGAGGCTCGGGTTCGATTTCCGCAGGCAAAACTAGCATTTGTGTATCGAACATTTGGATGTCCGTATTCACAGGTCTGAAAGTTTATTAAATTTATTCCGGTATCTATTTAAGTATTTCTATGTATTAGTATCGTTGACTAACACCCCTAACACAAGCATATAATTTGCATAATTTAAGGTTAGACTCAATTCGTGTAACTTGTCCAGGGGTATTATTTATCATTAGTAATACATTTAAACTTTTGCTAAATGTGTTACATACATGTTTAAGTAATGTTTATTTATTCACATTCAACTAGAACAAAAAAATATAAAATAAACCTGCTAAACCAACTTTAATCATTTTCTAGAAAGTTCCAATATTAAGAGTAACATGAATTCAACAATATTAGTTTAAAGTCAGCTTAATTATGTGGAAAAAACCCAAAAAGATGTAATAAATTTCCTTTACGGGAAAACTGGGAATAAATATTTTTAATTAATCATGAATAAATATTGTCCAAATATTATTTATCATAAAATATTTCGAAAAATTTTTGTAAGAAAATTGTTCCCATAAAAAATAATTAGAGGAAATTCTATTGTTACCATAAATCAATGTCCGTAAAAGCATGAATTTGTTTTATTAATTATTAGAAACTAAACAACTCCCCGTTGTTCTTCCTGAATCTTTTTTCAGGCCATAATTATAATGGTAATTTTGTTTCGCAACCACTGTTTTAAATTATCGTTATATTCTTTTAACGATAGTTATAGAAAAAAAAACATGTTCACGCCCATATTCATGAAGAGGTAGGCAGAGGCACAACCAAGGCACCCACGACTATCCGAAGACACTAAGACCCACAATGTGATAGGTGGCAAGCCTATCGCCAACCGGGCACATTTCCAATCCCGAGCAACATTTTTTTTATATTTGAAAATTGGAAAAACCCAATTTTCTTTTTGTTGCAAGACCCGGGATTCGAAGCCGGGACTTCATGCAGTCAAGTCCAACAACTGAACCGCTAGACCACAGAGGCGTAATAGAAAAAGAGAAAACAAGTTGATTGCTGTCAAACTAGTTTTTCAACATTTCTACACGTCGTATGTGACTTCTTCGTACTAATATGACATGTCTAAAATGTTCCATAACTTTTGTTTTTGTTTCTTTGTAATAAAAAAAACATACATCCAAAAATAAGTTTAGATTGTGCACAGCACAATCACCACCATTTAACTCATTTGTATGTTTTACTCAATGGAAAAAAGCGGTTGTCTGTAAAGTCGGTTTACTGACGCTAGTTGAACGTGACAACGTCCTAAGAACAGAGGCCGATTGTGCCTCTTTGTCGCTCGTTCCGCGCTCTCTCTTGCACTTTAAGCCCTAAATGGAACGCCTCAGAGCAAGGTGCAGCCGGCTCCATCGAATTATAAGACGTTGTCACGTCAAAACATGAATTAAAAAAACTAGACGTTCAAAAATTAATTTATATACTTTTTGATCTAGTACTTTATGTACGTGTATGACTTTGACCTTTTCAACATATTATTTGGAAACTCTTTTTTAAGTTGGCTAAACTTTTTGTACGTCAGTGTTTTGTTTACAAATATTTTGTTTCCATTTTCATTTTATTTGACGTCACATTTAAAAATATATCAGTATTATTTAAATCTCAACAAACAGTATCGATAAATTAGGAATCGCAAATATTTAACTCATTTATTGAAAAACCATTCAATTTCTAAATTATAAGAAAATATTTCGCAACAAACGACCACAGTAACTAAAACACAAAACTCGAAAAGCCATCTTAACCGAAGTCGATCACAGTGATATAATCTTATATATAAAATTCTCGTGTCACAATGTTCGTTCCCGTACACCACCGAAACGACTTGCCTGATTGTTATGAAATGTCTTGAACACATAATAAGGTCTGAAGATCGACCAACATCTATTTTTTCATACCCCTAAGTGAAAAGGGTGACTTTTACTAAAATCAGATTTAAAAAGTAGCAAGGTGGTGTCAAAGGTCTCCGAAACCGGCGTCTTTGAAAAGGCTAATGAATGTGAAGGAAGCAAGACGGGTTTGTCAGGATCGTGAGGTCTGGCACTCGATACTCTCTGCCTACCCCATAAGGGACTTGGCGTGAAGATATGTGCGTGTGTGTGTATTTTATTTTAATTCAATAAGACTTATGGCGTTAAACCCCTGATTTGAAAGTGTGCCCTCGTCGCAAATAAAACCACTATAAGCTAAACCGTCACGAAATTATAATTAAGAAAATCATGTACCATTTGTTGCGTGACTCGCCCACAGTTTTTAACATTTTCGCGTGTCAAAGCGAATTTTTCCACCGTGTAGTTAATGTAACCCTTTAACAAGGGTTTTATAATGTTTCCGTCAAATCCACGTTGGGGTTTCAAATATTCATTTTCATAATTTAAATTAAGTAAAAGTATCTTCACGCACAAATCGCCGAAATGGTGGGCAGAGGCAAAACCAGTTTTTTGTTGCCCGACCCGAGGATCGAACCCGGGATCTCAAGAAGTCAAGTGCGACGCCGGACCGCTAGATCACAGAGGAGATAGATTAATGAAACACCCAACCAGGTCTTTTGGTAAAAAAAAGACGCCAGTTAAAGATATCGATGATGGTAATGGTGCGTTTCGGAATTGAACCTAGGTTATTGTAAATGAGCTTGCCGTTTCCTAAACTCCCCGGGTCGAGCAACAAAAAAGAAAATGTATTCTTTCAATTTCCTAACAAAAACAAAAGTTGCCTGGGATTGGATATGCGCCCGATTGGCGCTGGCTTTGCCACCTATCACATTGTGGGACTTAGTATCTTCGGCTAGATGTGGGTGCCTTGATTGTGCCTCTGCCTACGTTTTAGGGATACAGGTGTGAAGACACTTTAATTAAAATTCAGTTAGTATTTTTCACAACCCCTTCATCACATTTCACAAGAAATAATAATTTATTTGCAATTTCACTGTCACATACAAAAGTATCGGTGCCCTAAAAATATGTTTTCAGTTTCTCGAACAATAAATAGCCTGATTAATTGTTTTATCTGATATATAGGACGTATATTTTGTTTATAAACACACGAAATATGTAACCAAAAACGATAGATAGATACAAGAGAGAGAGGGAGATATCGCTATAAGGCGATGGTGACGACGAAAGACAAAGACGTGTAGTGTGAAGTGGATTTTAAAATTAAGAACTGAAGAAAACCTGTGATCTAAGAAGAAAATAAAGGTTCGTTTTAAGAACTGCTCGTATGTTATTAAAAATCGACCTATAGGTCTCACATGTATATTGTAGAGCGAAAGCATTTTCTTGAAGCATGTCGTCGTTACTTTTAATATTAATTAGATAATGCAAACAGAAGTGGCATTAATTAATCAATGGAATAATTACATTTATTAATCAATAGCAAAGGAGAGTTTAACATTACTTACTCAATTAGCGGAGTCAGTCAGATTAGATGGTAAAGCAAATGGCTTTTAGAATTAATTAAACAGTCATCTTAGGCCCTTTACGCACTGCGACTTTTAGCAGCGATGCAGTCGCGACTGTTCCGCCTTTATGCCCATGTCCCCGAAAAGTTAGGCAGAGGCACAACCAGGGCACCCGCGACTAGCCGAAGACACTAAGTCCCACAATGTTTGAGGTGGCTAGCCTATCGTCAACCGGGCACATATCCAATCCGGACGACGTTATTTTTATTAGAAAATTGATAATATACATTTTCTAATTTTTTTGTTGCCTGACCCGTGGATCGAACCCGGGACCTCAAGAAGTCAAGTCCGACGCCGCACCGCTAGACCACAAGCGAGCTAGAGCTAGTCGTAATTGTTTATCTTGCCATCCAACTGTGCAAGACTTTTCAAATTTGAACAGAAATGTAGTAAGCATTGACGTAATGACAGCATAAAAAGATAGGGCGTTATTATTAGTGGTATAGGTAGCTAAACATTGTATCACGCTTCTGTACATAGTCTGATGGACTGTTCGAATGAATACAAATAAAATAAGTGGGTGGGATCGGCGATAGACTTATAAAGGAAGATCCTAAGCATAAAACAGCGACGCTTCAGTAACATCAATGTTTTTTATAGCAGGCGAATGTATCTCACCTTTAGAAGACCGATATTATATTATTATTTTTCACTATCATGTCATGAAACAATATTGAATTTCAATAAAGTCCAAAACCGGAGAAAAATTGTGAACTCTGTATAAAATATGACAAAAGGGTGACCGAACCATTTGCTGGCCGCCGGCGATCAGCTCACTCACCTGGAACAAAAGATAATGTGTCACACACCTGCCAACTGGTATACCACAACACGTAATATTAGACTTTTTATATATTTTGTTTTGTGTTAATAAAATAAATAAAATATGATTCTAATACCTCAACTAATATCATACTTTTGTAAGTATTATGTTTGTGTAGGTACAGATATATACGAAGGTAGCAAATTGCTGTGTTTTAATTTGTAAAATAAATTGATAAAATTGTGTTTGACGAAAAAAATGACACTCTTCTGTGTGATCAACGCAGAAAAGTGACTTGCGAAGTAAGTATACAAACCAGGTTTTGTTGATTGAAGTAGATGTTCATAGCTTAACAAGATAGGAAGAAAACTTTTTTGATTAAAACTATTAAAATAAAAACATTAAAGCTTATAAGCATTTAGTGTCAATTTGATTTTATTTCATTTTAAAAAGTTTTCTTACAGTTAGCAGGTACGCCATTTTGATTAGTTGATCCTTATAGATTAGTTGTTTTTAAAATAATAGAAATAGTTCAGTTGAAAAATGTGAAGTCACTAACCAGGGCACCCACGTCTAGCCGAAGACACTAAGTCCCACAAAGTGATAGGTGGCATGTCTATTGACAACCGGGTACATGTCCAATCCCGGGCACCGTTATTTTTATAAGAAAATTGAAAATTAGTCCGACCCGGGGATCGAACCCGGGGCTTCGAAAAACTCTAGTCCGACACCAGACCGCTAGACCACAGAGGCGATATTTAAAAAATATTTGCAGTTTGTCAACAGAAAGACAGAAATAAACAAGCTGTCAATTGAAGCTTCCCCGCGGATTAAAATAACTTAGCTATCCCACGGGAAAGCTTGGTATAAAATTGTATTTTTCCAAGGTCGACGTCTATACTCAAATATATACAAATCGGTTTAGTCACTTTGACCCAAAGACAAAAAATACACTCTTTAGCATAAACCAGCAGTTTCCCGCGACTTTGTATACGCGCTTAAGAGACTTTTCGTAGTGTTTGATAGGAACGAAAGATTTGTCTGCAATTAAAAGTATACTAAATTTTGAACATATAAATTTTGACCAGGCTGTAAGCTACTGCTACACTAAATTTGTAAAAATCAGTTTTGTAATTTTTACTGTAAATATGAACACACAAAAATCTTAAAAATCCTTATTTTTGCTTCTGTATCCAATAAACAATTCGAAGACTTTTTTTTAATTTCTTGTACATTGTTAATTTTATTAGGTACTGTTTTATTTAATGTATAGAAGTTAAATTAGATTATTTTGTATACCTAAACGGGTGTGTAACATACTTGAATTTGGTACCTAAAGATCCTGAGAATCCAGACAAGTCATGCCAAAACTATACCACCTAGTCGTCACGGTGCTAGTACAAACGCACCGACAATAGCCACTTGCCAGCTTGATAGGAAATCAGTTGGCCTAAATTCTTCTAAAGTGGCCGGCCACAAAAGGCTGTGTTATTCACTACCGCATTGACCATGACACGTAACCTTTCCAACGGAACCCCACGACCCCCTTATTAAGCCACCCCATCAACATATTACTACAAAGACCACAAATTTATGCATTGCCTAAAAGCAACCCTTTTAATTTACAGAATTTGGTTTAGGTTTGTTTTACATTCTATATTTTTCTTCGTTGGCACTTGATGAAAATCCATTATTATAATAAAAAAGTATCTTCACGGCCATATCCCCGAAGAGGCAGGCAGAGGCACAACCAGGGCACCCACGACTAGCCGAAGACACTAAATCCCACAATGTGATAGTTGGCCTACCGTCAACCGGGCATATATCTAATCCCGAGCAATATTTTTTTTTATTAGAAAATTGAAAAAACCCAATTTTCTTTTTGCTGTCCGACCCGGCATTCGAACCCATGCAACTCATGCAGTTAAGTCCAACAACTGAACCGCTAGACCACAGAGGCGATAATTGTAATAACAGATTATTGACATAAAAATTACGTTTTATTAAAACAACAATGACAAATTATATAAAGGAAAACAAACTCTAGAAAAAGTAATTTTTTTTTGGGTTACAGGCTTTTAGTGTTAAACCAATGTTATGGGTGATAGTCAACGATATTAATACTCAGAAACAGTTAAATAAATAGCAGAGTAAATTTGATAATCACCCATAAAGACAGACATTCATGTTTGTCACACAAATGTTGGCTCCAATTGGAAATCGAACTTAAGCCTCTTTGAACGTAAGTGTATACGCCTAACGTTATCGACAGTAATGTTATGCATATACGCTAACCCCTAAATCATCAAGGTGATCTTAAAGGTGAAGTAATGTTTGTTATTTTTTTTATGATATTAGAAGGCAAACAAGCAGACGAATTTCCTGATGGTAAGATATTCACGCCGCTTATAGACACCAAAGATGGTAATCGTGCGTTGCCAACCTGAGGCCGGGATGTTAGGCCTCGAGTAACCGGCTACCTTACCCTCCGAACCGGAACTGGTCATGACGTTATGGCGGCAGGAATAGGTAAAGCTGTGGTACCAATCCGGGTGAGTCGTTGCGAAACTCTACCACCTAGTCACATGCATCGGTGTTAGTGACTGTAAGCCTATGCTCGCCTTTTACGAGCTGCCTGGCACAGGAACGCAGATGGTCTATTCTACAAAGGAGCCCGGACCAACACGGGGAAATTAAAAAAAAGGCACCAGTGGAACCGGTAAGTAAAAAACAAATGAAGTTACTAAATAGGTAATGAAAATTAGCTACAGGCTTCTGACGTCATTAACTTTACTAGCTACTAAACTACTTACTAAAACTAAACGCGTTAATGATTTGGCATCGTCATATTCTAATAAGTGTAGCCACTAGATTACACAATAGGCCTAGTACCACGGCCATTGGATAGCAACGCACCATAACTTTTATGGTGTCTAAAAGCCACATTTGTCTCGTATCATCTAGAAAGCCGTGCTCTTATACGCCGTCATATCAGTTATCACAAAAAAAATCCCCGTGTTGGTCCGGGCTCCTTTGCAGCATAGACCATCTGCCTTTCTTGCCAGGCAGCTCGTAAAAGGTGAGCATAGGCTTACCGTCACTAACATTATGAGATCTGACTAGATGGTAGAGTTTCACAGCCACTCGCTCGGATTTGTACCACCGCCTTACCTATTCCAGGCGCCATAACGTCATGACGTGTTCCGGTTCGGAGGGTAAGGTAGCCGGTAAACTTACTTTTGCTCGAGACCTAACTTCCCTACCTCAGGTTGGCAACGCACCATTACCACCTCTAGTGTCTCTAGGAGGCGTGAATTTCTTACCATCAGGAAATCCGTCTGCTTGTTTGCCTTCCTATATCATAAAAAAACTCGGATCTCGGATCGGAACCAAAAGCGTTTTGTGATGAAATATAAATCTTAAAAACCGAGAAGAATTCTGAAATATTCCCACCTTTCATAGTTATATTCACGGTAATAATTCATATAACTCGGAGTACCATTTTGAATCGCACTGGCTCATATGTTTTATATGAGAAAGTCGCAAGCAGAATATATATTATACTTATGTATTCTTAAAACAGAGCCAAATTTTTAAAGTGCAAGAGCCCATGTTCGTTCAAATTATCACACACTTTTGTTAGGAGGTAGAGAACACGTGCTAATGTTACTGGCTTCGGATATTGTAGCTACTTTCGTCTTTTGAGGACATTTCATGAAATTGCGCTTATACGTCTAGTCAACAGAAGAATAGATAGAAACAGTAGTAGCATTTGCTGACATTCGACTAACCTTATTGTAAATGTATGCTATCTTTGTCCAATAAAACAAAAAGGAAAGAGATGGAACATTTTAGATATGTGAGGTTAGTCTGGACATTAAGCTCGTGACGTTTTCAAAAACTTTTTCCGAGGAATTGATTAATCACTTATCTTGACGACCTCGTCAATGATGGTTGATAAATGATAAGGTATTCAATAAGTAAACCTCAGATCATGAACTATCTTTCTAGAACTATCAAAATCAAAACATACAAAAAACCCAATACGAGTATATGTAGTCGTATTGAAAACTTTCTCCTTTTTCAGAGTCGGTTAAAAATAAATCCCCTTTACCCTTAGTCATCGGATGATGCCTTCACGGATGGACCAATTTTACTAATTCTTTTTTGTTGCGTTAGTTATTTTCAGGAGAAGGCTCATACGAAAGAAAATATATCTCTATTTTAGAACGGGACAAGGTCAGTTCAGCTAGTAATATTTAACGTGTACTACCTATTTAATCATTTATTCACTTTTTATAAATTGAAGGTAACAAGACCATTTAACCATAATCTTAAACATAATTCAAACTTTTACTTCCACTGCACCAGTACCACGTACTCACAACTTCGGAACAACTACGGTCGTTACTCACAACTCGGATATTATTCAACCAAAACCATTTTACGACGAATCATAAACCGTATTTCAAGGAATGTTTGCTAAAACTTAGGAAACCAGGTTGAATTCTAGAAAGTTTTTGTAATTCATGTTTAAACGGCAAAATCTTCATTTGTCTTGGCGAGCTACCTTGTCGAATTATATTAAATATAAAAATAATTTTAGGTTAGGTCAGAATGCTGGAATACGTGAAACTAGTAAATTAATAAAATTAGTAATCTTATTGAAATGTGGAACAATATAAGTAATATGTTTAAACTTATATCAAAATACAAAGCAACCACATTTAGTTGAAAGATATAAGCCACTTCTATAGTGTCTCCACTCACCTTTTGTAGGGTTTCAATTGCGAGTTTTCCAGTATATTGAATTAACAATATGCTTGAGCGTTTCCCGACTCCAGACAAAGCGTTTTTGGGACGTATTGGTTTGGGACCTCTTTGTATTGTGGTGGCTATGGCAAGTGTGGAATTGGTTTGTGAATAAATTAACTTTACCCTAAATTTATATCAATAATACGTTAGTCTGTTTGTGATCGTCTTTGTGATCTGGTGATGCACTTGAATTTATGGGGTTCCGGATTTAAGGTTGAGATCGAAACATAATTTAGTTTTTTTAACAAAAACGTTTTACGGGACTGGATATGTGCCTGCTTGGTCATAAGCTTGCCAACTATCACAACGTGGGACACAATGAAAACAGTCGTAGGTGCCCTGGTTGTTCTTAGTCTATTTCTAAGACACCGGCGCGGGCGTTACGATACATTTAAATAATGTTAGCCATCAATAGTTGTGGTGGCTTTGGTAAGTATGGAATTGGTTTTGGGAATAAATTAACTTTACTCTTAATAAATATATTAAATCTATTTAAAAACGAATTTAATAGTAACAATATGATACACTAATAAATAAAACTAATAAACACATTTACACAAATTGATCTAACGCTAAAATAAGCAAACTATATGCTTGTTTTGCGGGTATTAGATACAGTTCATAGATATAGTTCATCTCACAAACGATCCTACAGGGATTTGAACCTGAGCCTCGTGGTTAGTTTGTGGCTTTACGCATGTACGCTAATCCCTCCACCAACAAGCTGATCAAAAACGTAAATGTCTTAAAATTAACAGGAAGGACTTTATTATAAAATGCATTAGGACAAGACGACCCTCATCACAGAGTAGCAAAATATTGTAGGCATTTGACCATCTCGTTGGTCGAAGCATTAACATAAACGATTAACACCATTCACCTTGAGCCCATTTTTCGTTTTCTAACGGGGGCAGACATTTGTGTGCTGAACACATTTTCTGGGACTGGATGTTTTTCAAATGCTATATTATTATATAAAATATTTCTATGTAGGTGTTTGGGTCGTTGACTGACACAATTTACTTTTTATACTTAGGGATTAGACTTAAAAGTAAGTTATTATCTTCACGCCCATATCCCTGAAATGGTAGGCAGAGGCACAACCAGGGCAGCCACGACTAGCCGAAACCACTAAGACCCACAATGTGATAGATGACAAGCCTATCGCCAACCGAGCATATATCCAATCTCGAGCAACGCTATTTTTTTTTTAATTAAATGGAAAACTAAATTTTCTTTTTGTTGCCTGACCCGGGAATCGAACCCTGGACCTCATGAAGTCAAGTCCGGCAACTGAACCGCTTGACCACAGAGGGATATAATTTATGTTATGTTTCTAGGGATATCTATTTATTTAGATTCCTGGATTACTTCACCAGTGCAATCAGTGTAGGTGGTAGAATCTTGATAGAATTATATTACGGTTGTTATCTAGGGTTCATTAGTGTAGTATTAATATCTAGTATATCTAGTAAATTCGCCCTTGGGCTTTGACAATCCAGTCTCAAATTGGAAATGGTATTAAAATATTTACAAGCTATATCTATTTCTTTATACCAGTTTTTGCGTTTTATGAAATGTTTTTTATGTTACAATACATTCTCAAGATACATTTCTTAGGATTTTCCACCCTTTTGCTCCGAATCTACTGAGTATAATAGATCATCTATAGGCCAAGGTTGTCTCTTATCATAGATCCTTGTGTATTTTTGCTGACCTTTCACATAAAAAATCAGCCATTTTTATCATCGGGATATGACGACCCTATCAACCGTTGGTGGTGACTTGGTTATCCCAGGAGTGCAGTCTATCGTAAGAAGGTAGTAACCGTGCTGTTTAGCACAGCTTGCCCGGATTACTACCACTGTTATATGTTCCGGTTGCCATAACGTCAGTACCTGCTATTGTAGTGTTCCGTACTAAAGGGTAGGTAGATAGATAGCCTCTAGAGTTGAAACCTTGGCCTAAGTTTCCGATCATAAAATATACGGCAATTTGTAGCTTATTAATAGAAGAACCGCTTGCTTCTTCGTCATAAGTAATTTAATTGTAGTGATACTGTAAAATACCGATTCCGATTCCAATAAGTAAATCATCTAAGTACACACAAATTAAGTCTTTTCCTTTTCATTCCTGGCATCACATCATCAGATACAGACTTGATATAAGACAACTACAAGCGTACGCTTTTATAAATAATTTCTTCTCTCAAATCGGTTTAGGATTGACGGAGAAATCGATTAATATAAAAAAATATATCGATTAATATAAAATAGGTGAAAGCCAAAACCATAATCTCCTATTTCTAAGTCGGTTAAAGTGTAATAATATAGGTTAGGATGATGTGTTTAATATCTAAATGTAAATATCTAAGTGCCTATCTAAATAGGCTCAATACAGATAAGCAACAGTTCCCAGAGCCGTCACATTTCAGTTACCAAGATGGCTGCGCATTGCGTGGCTTCATGTGGGATGTTATCGTGGAGTTTCGAAGGGTACGTGTTGTATAATGCAACTAGGTCAAATTTCCTAGCATATACAAAGGGTTTCTTTGTTCCCTCATACAATATATATTGATTTAAGTATATCTAGGTTTTGCAGATGCGACGACCGCCCGCTAGTTGGTTAGCCAAACCTTATTAAAAGCTAATTTAATTTTTTATCTCATTTTAGGTTTTTCATTTTCATAGTAGGAAGGATATTAGTATTTCATTACTAATATGCGATTGAGATGTTCGGATTATATGTATACAGGCTACCCTATTCTCCGAATTAGAAAATAATAGGGACGAGCACTGACATTATGACGTTAGCAATGGGTTTCAGGATGATACTCGGAAACTGATTGATAGCAATATTAATCTAAATAACTAGTTTATTCCACTAGTATGAGATGGAGATTTTTCTACTATTCGGGTTTCATTTTACAACACCAACCTTTATATTTATGGCTAACATTATTTCAATTTATCATCACGCCCATGTCTACAAAGAGATAGGCCGAGAACAACCAGGGCACCCACGACTGTTTCCCAATGGAATAAGCTTGCCACCTATCACAATGTGGGACACAATTGTCCCACATTGTGATAGGTGGCAAGCTTATCACCAATCAGGCACATATCCAGTCCCGTAAAAAAAATGTTTTTTTTAATAAAAAATTGTTTTTATTTAAAAAAAATGTAAAAAAAATGATTTTATTAAAAAAATAAAAAATATATATATTTTAAGCCGAACCTCAAATCCGGGGCCTCATAAATTCAGACCAGATCAGACCAGACTACAAAGGCGATCACAAAGAGACTAACATATCTTCTAATATATAAAATTCTCGTGTCAAAGTGTTCGTTGCCATACTCCTCCGAAACGGCTTGACCGATTTTAATGAAATTTTTGTGCTTATCCGGTATCTATGAGAATCGGTCAACATCTATTTTTCATCCCCTTAAATGTTAAGGGTGGTCCACCCCTACATTTTTTTTTGCAATTTTCAGCCAAAATTTTTTGTTGTTAATTTTTTATGATACAACATATAAAAGTACATACAATCCTAAATTTTCACCCTTTTATCACCAACCCCTATTTTTTAATAGTCATTTTTTATCTTGGGTCGATAAGTGATCAATCGTCATTTAATTAGTTATATGGCAAAACAACGTTTGCCGGGTCAGCTTACATATAAAATTACATATATAATAATATATTAATTACATATAAATATTAATTACATATAAAATTCTCGTGTCATAATGTTCGTTTCCATACTCCTCCGAAACGGCTTGACCGATTCTCATGAAATTTTGTGAGCATATTGAGTAGGTCTGAGAATCGGCCAACATCTATTTTTCATACCCCTAAATGATAAGGGTGACTCACCCCAATTTTTATAATAAAATCACATTAAAAATACAGCAGAACAACAACTTCCGGGTCAGCTAATTATTGACATAAATTTAGAGTTAAAGTTAATTTATTTACAAAACCGATTCTATACTTGCCAAAACCACCACAATACAAAGAGGTCCCAAACCAATACGTCCCAAAAACGCTTTGTCTGGAATCAGGAAACGCTCAAGCATATTGTTAATTCAATATACTGGAGAACTCGTAATTGAAACCCAAGAACAGGCGAGACACTATGGAAGTGGCTTTTATCTTTCAACTATATGTGGTTGCTTTGTATTTTGATATATGTTTACACATAACACTTATACCGTTTTACAGCGCAATAAGATATTAGCAAGCCGGTTTCGCGTATTGCAGTATTCAAAATACAATTATTATTATATAATTACTTCAGCCCTGAGGATGCTATAATAAGTAATATCTGTATTCTAATCCTACCAAATTAATATACAACAGTATATGGGTCTTGTAACGTATGAACAATGAAGTACTATTAAATGCCAAAGATGAATAGTGTTAAGAATATTTTAAATATAAAAGCTCTTTGATTATAATAAAAATATTAGCTTGCGCAGTTAACTACGTACAGATTGATAATGACAACTAATATCCGTTAATATGTAAAATATTAGTGTTTTTTCATTTCTCTCACCTGTTTAATCTTTTCAGGACTTCTACGATATTTCAAGCATTAATTAACAGAACCAGTTTACCGTCTCGTAATGAATACTCTAGCTGTGCGTGGAATTTAAAAAAAAAAACTAAGAATGGAATATAGTGAAAGACATATTAATATCGGCTCAGCCGTTTAGAGGTTATCCAGAACAAACATGCAGATAGAAACACCAACGAACAAAAATTTGTATAAAAATATAATTTTGGTATATGTGTCATATACACACTCTCAAGTATGTATTAAAAATTATTATAATAATACAAAAAGAAATCCCAATCTTATTTATTCATATGTAAGTATATAGAATATAACGAATAGTGTTTACATTTCTACGTAATTATACGTAACCCTACGTACATGATAGAAAAAGCAACAGGTTTTGAGTTTGAATTTATTAAAAAAATTTCAGAGCCGGTAACACTATTTATCCACGGTAAATAAGATCACTTCAAAATTATTTGTAATAAGTTATATATACTTAGATTTGTCCTATAAACATAAGAAAGATAATTTGTATATATTATGTTAAAACGTTTTCACATAAAGATCTGGTAGAATATGTTGGTATAATTAAATATTTTGTGACAACATCATACCTCACTTTTTTAAAACTTGAATTTTCATTTGATTTAAAATTATAATGTGGTACATATTAAGTAATAAAGAATTCTAAGAATATTCTAGAATTCCACTCAAATTCTCGAGACACCTGAGATTTATGATTACTCGTAAAGCGTTTTTGGTTGAATTAGATCCGAAGTTGGAACGACTCGAGTTGTTTGCGGGAGTTATGAGGATTTGGTACTGATGGAGGAGGAGAAAGGTTACATAACTTTCAATTTGATATGGCAGTTTTACTTTTTTAACTTGCTTGGCTTCAATATTATTTAATTGTACTTTATGACAAAAACCTTCACAGACTAATCTGCCCGGGTCCCGTGTTATTCCGTGTCCTATGTAAAATAAATAAACTGTCTTCTCCTCCTTTTTTTAACTCGAGCTCCTTTTTTTTAACTCGAGCAGCAGTATTGTTTTTCCCATTTTTCCTGTAATTTTACCGGGTTTGCTGTTCATGTGAATATTTTCTTGACAATAACTAAAAAACAAAAATATAATTTGGAGTCGTGGGACACCAGGTAGGATCGGCTAATGTAGAATCGACACAATTCATGAGTACTTATATACTATGCATTGACGGGGTGCAGTGAGGGAGAAAGAGAAAGGCATTATACACTAATCGCTTGTGTTGACGACTGTCGCGCCTGCGCACGTCTCATTTAACAGTTTTGTTCCACGGTTTTTTCTTACGGTTTTTACTATCACTTATTTTTCAATTCGGTCGCGCAGCAAAATCCCTATCTCATCCAAGCCTGCCGCAAGGAACTTCGTTCCAAAAAGAAAGAGCAAAATTGTTACATCACGTTCGCGTGTGATTACTAATTCGATTTTAAGTTTTGCATTAAGGATTATTTCAGATTTCAGAATATATCGAAGACAAAAATGTTTGTGTCAAGTTAGTTGATATAAATCCTCGTACCAATCTCTCTACATATTATATTATATATTGTTAAATTGTAAAATAAATGTATCTTCACACCCGCACCCCTAAAGAAATAGGCGGAGATACAACCAAGAAACTAACGACTAGATAAAGACACAAGTCCCACAATATAATAGGTTGCAAACTTATCACCAATCGGGCATACGTTTAACCCCAGGCCATTTTTATTCAAAAATCGATAACACTCATTTTATTTTGGTTGCGAGAACCGGGGAATTAAGATTGTATATGTATTTTTGTGCATATATTTTGTGAACTTTATTTAATATAATAGTTTCTTTGAGTCACTCTTCAGTGAGTGTGAGCGTTCCGATCTGGCGGCATTTCTAGATTCATAAAGATGCGTCACAAGAACCATTGCATGTTCTAAATATTTTCTTATTTATAATTAACTAGCTGGTCCGGTAAACTTTGTTCCACCCATTCAGGTTGTATAGGTAACTCAAAATGTTTCTTTCTAGTTTTATCGTAGAGTATCTAACTACCTTTTCGTCGATTTTCAGCTAAATCGGTTCAGCCGTTCTTAAGTTATATTTATAGTAAAATTAATAAGACTTTCTAATACACATTTTATTAAGATTTTAACGTAAATTATCCCCAACCATTCTTCATTACAATAATACTCTATTCATCATTCATAGGAAAATAAAACATTCTGAAGGATCTGTGAATAGTATAAACGTTACTATAATGGCCTCCACCATGTCTTGCAAGGCCGGCAGCAATTAGCAAAACCAATTAAACGCCATGTCTAAAGCCTTCCTGTCTACACCGGCGACGCCATTTACCTTACGTGCCTCGTTGCTCTGCTTTAGAGAATCAATTAACCAGCTTAAACGAGATTTTACAGAACTATGTCCGTATATCATAATAGTAATACGTGAAAAACTTTGGACCTCTTTTTACAATAAGGAGGAGTATGAAATTTGGCACACGCACACTTATCGTTTATATGTAGGAGAAGTGCAGACCGCTAATATTTTTGTATAATAACGCCTTTAAAGTGCATGAAAACAAAAAATAAAAGATTACACACACTACCATACAATTGACACACACAAACAAATATATTGATGATAACGATAAATAATTACAAATGGCGCACAAACTACATGCTACGAGCGTTTGTCCGTAGCTTTGCTCGTGCTTTAATATTAGCTCTCCCGAAAGTATATTTCGGAATATTAATTTAAGCGCAGTAAAACTGCAAAATATCTACTCCAATTTCATAACCAAAAAAAACAAAGTCAACAAACCCAAGTCACGATTTGATAATTCTCTTTTTCAAAGTCAAGTCGTGAGTCCGGGGTGATTCTGTATAAATTTTATTAAGATCCGTCTTGTGCTTCTTCATTTTTGAGTTTCAATAATGCGTAACTCACAAATCACAAGTCGAATCTAGATAAACTTTGTTTTGGACTACCTTGGAATAATAACTTAACTTTGGAAAAATAAGTAGGTTTTTCTAATTAGAAGTAAATTTGTTACATGGAATACAATTATGATTTTGTAAATTGATTTATTTTAAATATAAGTTTATCAGTTTACTTAAGGTTTATTTAATTTACAAACTTTTTATATAACATCCGTTTTATAAACACAATATATACCTTACTTTGAGGTTAGATCAATTATTATATTATTTTTTAAAAGAAATGAATTTACTTGTTATTATTACCCTAACGATCCTATCAATTGCGAAACCAATTAATATTAAATTTAAGTAGCTTTTTCCTCGTGTTGACCCGAATTCTCTGAGTGCAATAGACTATATATACATTAGCATTAGCATCTTCACGCCCATATCCCCGAAGAGGTAGGCAGAGGTACAACCAAGGCACCCACGACTAGCCGAAGACACTAAGTCCCACAATGTGATAGGTGGCAAGCCTATCGCCAACCGGGCACATCGGAAAAATCCAATTTTCTTTTTGTTGGCCGACCCGGGATTCGAACCCAGGACCTCATGCAGTCAAGTCCAACACCCGGACCGCTAGACCACAGAGGCGATATATATATATAGTATCTTTAACTGGTGGCTCGTAAGCGGTGAGCTAAGGTAAAGCTCATTACCGACACAACACTCCACCACTGGTACACGTCCATATCCTTACCTAGTCATGTAACCGTAATGTCTGTCATGTTCTGATTCGGCGGGTAGGGTAGCCGGTAGACTTGCACAAAAGACCTAACATCCTGGCAACAGGATTGTGTCCTTTGGCTACTTTTGTCTTTTATCATTGGAAGAAACGTTGGCTTTTTCACTGACCCTCCCCAAAAAAAACCAATGTTTTTTCTTTTTTTTTTCAATTAAAACCACGTTCAAGGGATGCAGCCCGGGTGGTAATAGTTTTGTCACCTATCACATTGTGGGACTTATAATTTTCGACTAATAGTGGGTGGTTCATAATTCTACCTCCGGGATACAAGCGTGATGATGATGATTTATTAGAGATGAAGTTTCACCAAACATCCACAATGAATGGTGAAAATTATAAAAAAATGATAAAACTTTGTCTGTAGAAAATATTATAGAGTATCAAAAACTGTAACATTGTGTATAGTCGTATTTAAAAGCAACTGCTACAGATTGTTGTTTTCGTAGCAGATATACTACTGCGTAGCGTTCATTTATATTTTCTTACTTTACGGCGTAGCTTTTAACTAAGGGCCACTTACACGTTCTTTGGTTAAATATAGATGAAATAAAATATGGAGCTTAAATTATAATATATTTTTTAATTTTATTCCGTAAAAATCTTCTACAAAGTTTCATAAAATTGAATTCGGTAAAACAGGTCTTACGTTAAAGTCAAAGTAAAAAGAGATTCATTTTTATTTCTATCTTCACAATGAGTTTCTTATTTAGGTGGAGATTATAGTGTGTCAAGTGTCATGCATGCCTGTAAACCTGTCTAGCTTCCTTTGCGCCTATTACTCTTTTCATACAAACACTAAAGTTTTGGATATTGTTGATACCACCTTCAGATAATAGATGAACGACTTTTATTTATATAGATATTCCAATTATTCCTAATACTTAAGTATATGCAATTGACGATCGTTAAAAAAACAATCAACTCTAAACATGCAACAAGAAATTCAAGAACTAGAAATAACATTATTGATCAAAAAATGATTGAAAAGTTAAGTGTATTTTTTATGATAATGGAAGGCAAACAAGCAGACGAATTTCCTGATGGTAAGAAATTCTTTCCGCCTAGAGACACCAAAGGCGTTGCCAACCTGAGGCCGGGATGTTAGACCTCGATCAAAAGTAAGTTTACCGGCTACCTTACCCTCCAAACCGAAACACGTCAACGGCAAGCATTGGACGTTATGGTGGTAGGAATTGGTAAGGCTGTGGTACCAATCCCGGCAAGTCGCTTCGAAACTTTACCACCTAGTAGGATGTCACTGTACTAATGGCGATAAGCCTATGTTCGCCTTTTACGAGCTGCCTGGATCTGCCTCGCAGATGCTATATCAAAGGATCACACGGGAAAAACACCGGACCGGACCAACACGGGTAATAGTCTGCACAATCAGACGCGGAATCCAAAAAGAAATACCAACAAACTTTCTCATGATCTGCGTCATTTATATTTTAAAAAGATAAATATTTAAAAAGCTATTCTATTTTAATGTCCTATTTAGGCAACAAATCATAACTTTGATTAAGCTAATTTTAACAATATTCTGGGGCGACAATACATCAAAAATACTTTTAACTAACTAAATTACATCAAACTTACCTAAACCCAGCACTATCCCTAATGATGTGGTCAACCACACTATATATCGAAACATCTAAACATCGCTAACCGCCAAACCCACATGATTAAACCACTGACAGTAATTCGGAAGATTTCAGTAATAACTATTATTCGCCATAAAGGCTGGCATCACATCTTACGAGGCTGGCAGCAATTAGCAAAACCAATTAAAGGACATGTCTAGAGCCACCCTGTATACACTATTTAATTACTACCTGGCTGCTCAGATTTACGTCCAGTTCCTTTAATCAACGAGATGTTATCCGTAAGTACAACCAGGAAGTTTTGGCGGTGAGACGAAAGATTTTTGCTATCAATAAATTTCATACATATAAAGTAAAAATAGTCAATTTTGGTGGTATTTTACATATTTTTTTAATAGAGCACAAGTTACTTCACTTGTTAACTCTAACTAAAAATATATATTTTTTTATAAACTAGTGCTTCGTGTATTTTCTTGTTGCCACCAAATCTCACTCAAAGCTTTGGTAAGGATAATATTGTTTTACCTAAGACTGAATAACTAATTGTGACAGATTATGCCTCTTCTAAATTCAAAATATTAAATAATTTAAGCCTAATTTTGGAGATCGGACTTTAAAAAAATAAAACTTTGCTAATGGCAGATGCTTCCTCCCATAAGATTTTAAACTTAAATCGTCGCGAATTAATAACATTTTTAATTATTTATACGGGATACTCACGATCTCTTTTTATTTTATTTGTCGATATTTCGGCCTAGTTGCATAGGCCGTGGTCACGACGGGACCTATCCTTCCTCCCATGCCAATAACTAAATAAAAAAGTACAACAAGGGATAACTTATTATTCATATTACTTCTTGTCTTTGAGTATTAATACTCTTTGGTATTAATCGTGTATTCGTGTCTTGTACCATCTTGTACAACTATTTTTATTTGATTTACTGCGTTTTCCTTCACGCCTAAATAGCATTCACTGGATATAAGGGTTTTGTTTGAAGTCGTCGATTTTTTTATTGTATCTTCACATCCTTATCCCCGAAGAGGAAGGCAGAGGCACAACTAGGACACCCACGACTAGCCGAAGACACTAAGTCCCACAATGTAATAGGTGGCAAGCCTATCGCCAACCGGGTACATCTCCAATCCCGCGCAACATTTTTTTTATTAGAAAATTGGAAAACCCAAAATCTTTTTGCTGTCCGACCCGGGATTCGAACCCGGGACCTCATGCAGTCAAGTACAACACCTGAACTTCTAGACCACAGAGGCGACTTTTTTTACTGCGTTTTTCTTATTATTTCCTTGACATGATATTGAAATCAAATTTCGTATATTGTAGTTTTATTTATTATAAACTAGCGGCCCGCCCCTGCTTCACACGGGTATAAAATATACATATAAACCTTCCTCTTCAATCACTTTACCTACTAAAAAAGACCGCAACAAAATCCGTTGTGTAGTATTAAAAATGTAAGCATACAAATGGACACAGGGACAGAGGAAGCGACTTTGTTTTATACTATGTAGTGATTGTCTATTACAAAGTTTATTGCATAAAAATGTGTAATGGCTTACCAGTTTGCCTTTTCTTCTACAGAAACACAACAAAAGTTCGACATGACATTAAAATGCGGCGTCCATACATTGGGCGGGTCACGTCCATGTGAAATAAAAATATTAGCCTGTTTCGTGACAAGGGGGTCGATTCTGTTAACAAACTGCTGAACACCAGCTTCGTCTGCCAAAATGTTTCTTACTTATCCAAGAACATAAGATGAATTATTTTCCCAATTCTATTCAAACACATCTATTTGATATTTTCCATCGTCGGCGCTTGGTAAAATTTCCAAATATTCATATTTTTTTAATGAAAAAACACTTGTACTATTTTACATATCACTTATAATTAATTATTTTATAAATAGCCTACCGGTTTCGCTATTAATAAATATAAGTAATACGTAAAACATTACAAGTGTTTCTTCATTTAAAAATAAGAATATAAACATTATAAATCTGTACAAAAATGTATAGACAATTTAAGCGCAGTGATACTGTAATGAACTGATTTCGATTTCAATATCGTGTCGACTAGGTACACAAAAAAAATAAAATATATTCCCTTATATTTCGCAATGCGGTCCAGGTTTGGTGAAAATTAATCTTCCTTGGTAGTGCTCTTTCAATTAAAAAACCTTTAAAACCGATTTACAAATTGCTAAAAACGAATAACATGTATAAAAGTATAGTTTGTAACCTGTTTCCTTTTTATTGAAGTCGATTCAAAAGTATTCTGTTGGTAGAAAATGTTAGCATTAAATGTTAGCATTAGTTTTTTTTTTAGGTTTCGGCATTCACGTTAGTATTTTGCTATTAGTCAAGTAGAAATTTTGCATCAAATTTACCAAAATCAGGATTCAATTATAATTAGTCATAAGTAAGTCATAAGTCGTTAATAAGTCATGTCAGGGTATTGGGTAAAGCGGTGGCCTCATTACACAAGCTTCTGTAGTGAGATTTGGCAGCAACGAGGAAATACCCGATACGCTAATTTCTTCATGATTATTTCATTTATGCACTTTCACTGAACAAAATGCCACCAAAATTGACTAAATTCACTCAATGTAAACACGAAATTCAATAATTATGAAAAAACTTTGACCATCTTTTCTCTGAATGGCGTCAAAAAACCTTTAATAATTTTTGAAATTATTCTGCGTCTATCTGTTCGTCTGTCGGTCTGTCTTTGTGTTTTTTATTTTCCAATCATGCAAACATTTTTTGTAAGGATTTTGGTAAATTATGGTGTAGTTGTATATAGTATGTACCAAGCAATATAAAGGATACTATTAAGTAAACACATCACCAAGCGCTGAGGTATTCGTCACTATCACCGTGATTGTAAATAAGTGGTGTAGTTTGTGGTGACTCGCCCGAATTGATAACAGCGCCTTCTTTTCTCCTTCTTTCTTTCCACCACAATATAGAGTTCGTCTCTGTATCTAGGTATGAGGTATGTATCTAGATTGTGAAGGCTTAACTAACGTTCCCAGAATAAGGTTGGCAACGCAACATAAACACGTTTATTATTAAATAAGCATGTATTTCCTACCTATAGAAAATTAATATGATTGTTTGTTTTTCGTCAGTAGATTCAAATTATTTAGAAGAAGTAGTTTTTGGCAAAGCAATAGCAGATTTTTCTGGCAATTTATTTTACTTCTTTCAAACTACGTCTGAGATAAATATATCGTCGTCGTAAGGCTCAATATGAAAGTGTCTTTATAGTCTGTTTCTCATGTAATCTGTAGCATCGAAAGAAAACCAAAAAGTTTCATTAGCGGGAAAGCCAATGTTTTCACATGCCTTT
The DNA here is from genome assembly GCA_002245475.1 of Calephelis virginiensis. Classification (NCBI taxonomy): domain Eukaryota; kingdom Metazoa; phylum Arthropoda; class Insecta; order Lepidoptera; family Riodinidae; genus Calephelis; species Calephelis virginiensis. Next base: position 3,367 of record NJDC01000347.1, on the reverse strand, counting down.
GTCAGTATCGTAAAATGAAAAAAAGAAAAAAAACAAGAATACGTTCTAGTTTTGTTTTGACGGCAAAAATAGATGACTAGCAAGGGTTGCTCCAGTAATAATGAAACTGCTCTTTACACGAGCGGAAATTGTCATCTTTGTGAACCCTTCTTTATTCTTAGGTACCACATAATTTTAAACTTGCAAAAGGAAAGTACTCTAGACGATCGAATGTTTGAGAGTGTAAATTCTTATGAGTTTTCTTTTCTTTCTTTAGGTTTTGGTCTTAGCGTAAGTATTTTGCCATTAGTCAAGTAGAAATTGGCATCAAATTTTATATCAATTTTAATCAATTATATTCATAGTCATCAGTCATTACTCGTCAGTAAGTCATGCAATTCTCTTGGATAAAGCGGTGGCCTCATTACTTAAGCTCATGTAACGAGATTTGGCGGCAACGAGGAAATACACGATACTCTAATTTCTTCATGATTATTTCATATGCGCACTTTCACTGAACAAAATTGTACAAAATGCCACCAAAATTGACTAATTTCTCTCAATGTCAACACGAAATTCAATAATTATGAAAAAACTTCGACCATCTTTTCTTTCGATGGCGCCAAAACTCTTCTTATGAGTTGGAAAGATAAAAAGCCGTAGCAAATAAATAAGAAAATATCCCTAGACTAGTTACACAATTGAATCTAGCCCCAAATTTAGCAAATTTTAAGCTTGTGTGTATGGGTGTTAGTCAACTATTCTAATAAGTACATATAAATACTTAAATAGATCCCAAAATAAAAGTAATAAGTACCCAGACCCAGAATTACAGACATAAATATTCACCACACATAAATGTATGCCCTCGTCGATCGAACCCAAACCTTACGGTTGGTCGGTGGGGCTAGGCGCATGTGTGTGTTTTTTTTAACATTAATTTCATTAGAAAAATGAAAATATACATTTTCTAGTTTTTTTTAAGTGTCCTAACCGGAGATCGAACCCGGGACCTTAAGAAGTCTAGTCCGACGCCAGAGCAATAGACCACAAAGGCGTTCTTTTAAAGTAGCAAAAATAAATTGAAGTGATCATTTTCTGGAACTTTCGATAGTGACTATGTATCCATCCAGCGCTCAGGAGAAGATGTGAGGTGATACGAAGAGCACGCGAAATGGGAATTCATTTTTATATAAACGGATAACACAAATTGTCCATCCACTTCCTAAAACAATTGATATAACTGCGCACATTGGCCGAAACTCATAAAAATAACGAAAATAGATTAAAAATCTGCAAATTTTTTTATTTAATGTAAATTTGACGCATAATAAAACTCCAAAATCCATTTCCATACGTCTCCGAATAGCATTAATGGAAGAGATGGCAATTAATCTTGGGCGTTCATGAATATTTACCAACTTTATCAAATGTCAACGCAAATAATTACTCAATATTTGCGAAACGTTCAAGTTTACGCCTCAAAGCTACTTGGATTCATCTCTTAAAAGGTATCTGTGGCCCAAAATGACATCACATTGACTATGTATGACTGTAGCTCATGAAGCTCGACTGAGTGGTACAATAAGCGACACAGATTGAAATAACGAGCCTGGAATAGAAGGTAGAAAGCATCAACTTTGTTGCAAGGGATACTATGTATGTTTAAGGAATACATTGAGTGTCATTTTCTGAATGATAACTGAAATAGTTTTTGTTGGTATATTATACAAAGCTTTACAATAAAACTTTATGAGATTTTCTCCATGTTGGTTTTAGGTTCTTTCTATGAATATTGTGAGTACTATCCTACCAAGAAAGTAGTATAAAGTGAACGTCGGTTTATTTGTTACTAACAGTTGACCTGTGACTTCGTTAGCGTAGCATAGTTTTAATTTCCACAACACACCCGTGTTGATCTGGGTTCCTTTGCTGAATAGTCCATCTGCCTGCCCGCCAGGCAGCTCGTAAAAGGCGAGCATATGCTTACCGTCTCTAGCACCGTGACATCTGACTAGATGACAGAGTTTCGCAGCGATTCGTCTGTATTGGTACCACCGCCTTACCTATTCCTGCTGCCATAACGTCAGTGCATACCACTGACGTGTTCCGGTTCGGAGGATAAAGTAGCCTGTAAACTAACTTTTGCTCGAAGCCTAACATCCCGGCATCAGGTTGGCAACGCTTTATTACCTCCTCTGGTGTCTCTGGGCAATGTGAATTTTGTCACCATCAGGAAATCCGTCTGCTTGTTTGCCTTCCAATATCATAAAAATAAAAAACGGCACTTGTCACAGTTTTTTTGAAAAAAAGTAGCCTTTGTTTGAACTCGGGACTTTAGGAATATGCATCTGAAAATATGTCAAAGCTTGTGAAGCGATTTTGACGTAAAACTTCACGAAGTTCTGCAACGAACCAAGCTTAGACAGACGAAAAACCACAAACTTTCCACCTTTACTTATTATTTGCACTATTCAGTGTTTCGGTAATTACAAATTGTCGTGTTTCTGTAGAAATGACCATTAGCAAATGTAATAGACTTTGCTAACTTTCTGTGAATATGTTTTGAGAACGACAGTATTCTTGTAGAGTAATATAAAATACAAAAAGATTTTCCTTATGTCTGAGGTCAGCAAACAAGCACACGGGTCTACTGATGGTAAGAAACAACCTCGTCCTATAGACACTATAGGTATTAGAGGTGGTCGCACTCCTGTGGCTGGGATATAAGGCCAAATTGTGCATGTATCGGCTAAGTACTAAGATATTTTAAGTTTAGCATCTAAGCTTTGAATAAACTAACTATAAAATAGCATTCACTGGATATAAGGGTTTTGTTTGAAGTCGTCGATTTTTTTTATTGTAATGAAAAACTAAAACGCAAATGGATCTCCTTGTGGTAAGAAATACCAAATATGCTAAGAGAGCATTGGCTACCAGAACTTCAAACGTCAGTAAGTTTACCGAAAACCCTACCCTCCCAACCGGATCACGGCAATTGTAAAAAATGTTATTTTGATGTCAGGTTTATACTTCGTCCAAGTAGCTTACAAATAAAAGCTTCATGACTTCGTCCAACCTTATTTAAATTTTGACAGCTGTAAATTTATATATGTTCTGTGGAAGTTCGTTCTCTTTTATCCGTATTGCGATAGCGTATTTTTTACCTACTGTCAAATTTTAATTGACAAGTTGAATCAAGTATAGTCTGGCTGATTGCACTATGTAGTTTTAATAACTGAAAAAATGTTGAATAACTAAAACAATTCACACTGAACTTAACAAGCATCTTTAGAAAATCCAATCTTTGTTTCTATGAAAAAATCCAGAAGATTTTGAACATAACGTAATTTGAATTTATATAAACACGTCAAGTAAACAAAATGAT
>NJDC01000345.1:70727-86511 GCA_002245475.1 Calephelis virginiensis | reverse complement strand
TTCAAAAATAAGAACTGAATTTCAACGTTTATAAAAGAAAAGTCGTACTCATACAGGTAACAGGGTATTTACTGCCACATGATGATATTTTATCCAAATCATTAATCTCAGACTCCGCTTTAAAAGCAAAAATTAGAGCCTTAATTGCTTACATCACGTATTTTATTACAAATTTATGTTACGTTTTCCCCGTGTTGGTCCGGGCTCCTTTGTAGAATAGACCATCTGCCTTCCTTGCCAGGCAGCTCGTAAAAGGCGAGCATAGGCTTACCTTCACTAACACCGTGACATCCGACTAGGTGATAGAGTTTGGCAGCGACTCGCCCGGATTGGTACCACCGCCTTACCTATTCCTGCCGCCATAACGTCGTGACGTGTTCCGGTTCGGAGGGTAAGTTATCCAGTGAACTTACTTTTGCTCTAGGCCTAACATCCCGGCCTCAAGTTGGCAACGCACCATTACCACCTTTGGTGTCTCTAAGCGGCGTGAATTTCTTACCATCAGGAAATCCGTCTGCTTGTTTGCCTTCCTATAACATAAAAAAAAGTACTAATGGTACCTTTACATAATCGCCAAGTGCAGACGAGTAGGTAGTGGAGTAGACGACTAACACAAGGGTGTAAGAAGCATTAGTGTATTCGACGCATGCCACGCTTTACTATTGTTGACGAATTAATTAATAATCGCCTCTGTGGTCTAGCGGTCCGGGTGTTGGACTTGACTGCATGAGGTCCCGGGTTCGAATCCCGGGTCGGCCAAGAAAAAGAAAATTGGATTTTTCCAATTTTCTAATAAAAATGTTGGTCGGGATTGGAAATGTGCCCGGTTGGCGATAGGCTTGCCACCTATCACATTGTGGGACTTAGTGTTTTCCGGCTAGTCGTGGGTGTCTCGGTTGTACCTCTGCCTACCTCTTCGGGGATATGGGCGTGAAGATACTTTTTAATTAATAAATGGTCATTAATTATGAAATCAAATATCAAAATACATTAATTGTTAGGCAAAGTAAAAATAGATGTAAGCCTTTTTTTAATTTTTTATTAGGAATGGCACAGGGCCCAAGTTAAGGTGGTACCTACGATATTATCTAGGCTAAAACTTTATTCGTCTAAAACGTAAATGTACTCGTACCAAAACAATGGAATTGTGAACTTGTGACTTCGTAAATCAGTTTTCTTGGCCTCGTGCTATGCTATACCATTCTGGGAATTCTAACCAGCCCACCCAATTACGTCACACAAACCTTACATTTAGGTGTAATATCTCGTTGCTTACTTATAACAAATATTTATTTTGTGTTTGAGTAGGCTATTTATTGGTCAAATTTCGAAAAAAAATTGTAAATGAGCAGGGATCAACGAAATTCGAAAATTTTGCTTTAAATAATACGAGTAAGACGAAATTCTGTACTTCTTCGAACGTTTTCAAATACAACTTTGTATTTTCTTATAACTTGTTCAAAATTTATTCCTACTTCTAGGTCAAAAAAGGGTAATTAAATCTAGCGCTGTTGTAATGGACCAATTTTGACAATTCTTTTTTTGTCGTATTAGTTTTTAAATCCAAATAAAATTCATTGATTTGCAATTTAATAATTTGATTCAGACTTAAGTATTGATTTTCGCAAAGTAACGATCAATATTAGTTTTTTTTCAGAAGTGTGTATTAGTTGTATTAGCGGCACTTTTAGATGTAAAACTTCTTTTTGGCGTCATTTTTCTTACAGCGTAACAGATCAGAAGTGTCAGCTACAAATGACTTTATATATCGCACGTTGCGCGAGGTGCAAGCACCTATGGAGGTCTTCACCATATATTATACACAGTATGAAATGCGGGGATAACATACAGTATTTTTGTGGAGCGTATCTGGAGGTCAATGAACTTAACAGAGAAATGTAACGGCAAATTTCTCTCATATATCGATAACAAAGTTTAACTTAAAAAATCAGTATTCATAGTTAAAACAAAACTACTGTCCGGTAGGCTAGTTTGTTAAAAAATATACTCTTCATTTAAATATGAAAGCTGAACCAAGCTCGATGTCCATTATGATTACCTTTTCAGTTTCGCAAGTGCAGATTTCTAGCTTGGCTAGTCGTAAGTGTTGATTTAGCATAACTAGTGGTCGCCCATTGGTTGAAATTCGACCATTTTAATATTTAAATATCCAAATTTCAATATCTTGTTTATAAGAACGCCATCTTTAATTTTCAAGATCAACTACTTTGAATAGTTAGTGCGCCATCTGTGATCTTTTATCGTCAAGATCAATATATTTGTTTGTGTGTTTCAAATGCGTGGTGATGTGGGTAATGTTTTATTTATTGATTCAATGTACTTTAGAAGCATTATTATTAAAAATAATAGCGTGCTGCACTTCTCCTACACAAATTTCATTCTCCTCCGTCCGCAATTTTCGTAAAAAGGGATCCAAAATTTTGGCATCACGTATTAATACAATACAATACAATACAAATATTCTTTATTGTACACCATCAACAAGAAATATATATCAGAACTTAAAATTAAAGTTAAAGTACAACAGGCGGTCTTATCACAAATATGCGATTTCTTACAGACAACCAACAATATAGAACAATATGTATATGCTAAGTAGTTGAATATAATATATAGATTTTCCATTAATTTAAGGGCAGATCTGATGGATGCTATGCCCACGTCGGTTACTGGTTTGGACGAGGAATCCATATTTTGAATCTGGCGCGAGACACTCCTGGCCGAGGCTGCTTCATTGTAACCGTCATGATACATGAGTGGCTCCACGTCCTTGGCTTCTTCCACATGCAATCTACCTACAATAGGGATAACTATGTCCGGGTTAATTTCGAGAATATCGAGTCAGGTGAGTTTATTCGTCAGGTTTCGTTTAAAGTTCCCGTTATCTTAATAATAATTAAGCTCATTTCTTGAAAGTGCCCAAATCGTAACGTTTTGGAAACTCTGCCGTCGCTAAAAGATTCCATAATGGTGAAAACGCTCAGTGGATGAATGATGAATACCAAAATGGTAGTGGCGAATTTTAGCGCAATGTTCGCATGTGGTATTCATTGTAATAACCCTTCAGAGCACTCCCCATGACAGATGCGATAGAAGACGCTACGCTTTGCGCTGAGACGTTGGTTACGTATCACCGTAAAGCCAAAGGGTCGAGCTATGGAGATACTTTGGGTGCCGACAATTCAACAACCTATGCTGGTTGCGGTTAAAGGGTTGAAGCTAATTTTGGGGAGCCAGAGCCCAAAGACATTACCTATATAATAGCTATCTTTTTATTCATCATTATCATCATCATCATCAGCCGGAGGACGTCTACTGCTGGAGGCCTATCCTCATGCAACAGCTATCTTTTTATTCATGTTGCATTTACATTACTTACGGCCACTGTTAATAATGTATCTCAATCTAATGGATTTCAAGCAATCTAGAAAGCTGCGTATCCGCCGGCCTATCCTATACCTCATTCCCATATTTATCATGTGCACGGATATATTATTGGCAAGCGATAACATAAAAATGGATAAAATATCAATCTTGGACAGCGAGTTTTGGATTAGGATTGATTATTAATATTGGCCGTTAGTGATATAGAAAAACATGTTTAGTACTGCCAAAACTAATGCATTTTCTGAGTTAATCTTCATGATATTGAAACTTTTTCTTTTTTTTGCTTGTTATTTAGGTATGGAGTACAACTTCGACAGATATGGACAGGAAATGGTCAGCAACCTTGGACTGCCCTACGAGTATACCAGCTGCATGCATTACACCAGTCACGCCTTCAGTAGGAATGGTCTCCCAACCATCGAAGCTTTGAGAGTAAGTCTTAGGAGCGTGCTTAATATACCCAAGTTATAGATGGAGGCGGATAAGTAAGACCAAGACAGTCTTAATGTAAGTTTTAGTGGTTTAGTCTCGGATTATCAGAATAAAATCGTTTTTGGCCATGTCATATTAAGCGACAGACACAAAAAACTGTGTTAAAAAAATAAGAACCAGTCGCGAGTGATAAACTTTTTCCTAAAGTCGAAATTGGAAAAAAAAAATTTAAACATTTAATCGGGCATTCTGTATTTAAGGTCTCCTTCTAGCACATACTTCTTTTTTCTCTTCATTACTACACCACTGAAACACTTGCATTTATTCACTTACAGCTTTTTCTTTCTATATTTTGCATAATTGGCTAACTTTAATTTTCCATAAATTTTAAAGAAAGGCCCCAGATAGGCTTTGAACTTGTAACCTTTCGTCTCAAGACGACGAATACTCTAACCATTTGAGCTACTGAGGATTCAAGTCTCGTGACAAAATTTTTAATTCCTTTGTTACAACGGGTAATTCGATTAGTTATGTCTTTTAGATACACAGTTCTGAGTTCTAACATTTATAATGGCCATAACTTCCGTTTCTCTTAAGATATTTTTATTTGCTGTGCTTGGTAGTTACGGGTAGTTATGTCCTGCTTTAATTTTTATAACATATTTAAGATTATGTTATTATAATCGTAATACTCGTAATATAGACCTAAGTGAAGCAGTACTACTCATCATTATTAGTGTTATTACAAAACGGACTTTTAATAAACGCCAATGATAGAAGATGTACGATATTCTATACCAGGGGTGGGCAAACTTTGTTGACCGCGGGACGCTAAATTAAAAAAAATGTAGTGGCGGGCTAGTAAACTAAAATAAATCTTGAGGCTGGATGGTTACTTAAAAACACCTAAAAAGAGCTGTAAATATAACGATTATAAAACGTTGTATAAAGATAAGGCATTTTTTTTTATTTTTACAATCTTTTATTAAAATAAAATCGACTTATGAAGTCTAAATATATCAAATATGCATTATATATGTTTGAAGTATAGATTCAATTTCTTAATTGTTCAAATTTTAATAGTCTTTTAACTTTTCAACCATTAATTTTTTTTGGTAAGTTCATATTTTTTTTGAAAAAATAAACACGCGGTGGGCCGGATTAAAACCTCTACCGGGCGGGATCCGGTCCGCGGGCAGTTTGCCTACCACTGTTCTATACCATCCGCTCAAACATAGCAAACTGGTCTTGATTTTTAGGGCTTCTCTGTATCAATTAAAAGTCGTATCATTGAAAAACTAAAAAAAAGTTGAGAGGTGTCAAGGGACACCCGGATGGAACGAAGTTCTCTCTCCCCCCTCTCTCTCTCAATCTCTAGTAATTTCTATCTCTATCTCTCTTATAGAGAGAGGCAGACACATGAAAAAAAAATAAAAGAAAGATGCGCAATCCGCAAAGCTAACAATAGCTTACTATAGCAAAAAGTGTCGTGATAACTTTTCGTAAGAATTTTTTCCGTCTAGCCTCCTTTCACAACGCGCAATAAGGAACTTCGTTCCAATTGGCAGCTGGCTACAATTGTGGCTACAAACTAAAATGTTTTATGTTTTAGCCATTTAATGGTGAAATGGGACAATTGGTCTACGTGACATGGTACGACTGGTTGCGGGCGAACCGACACTACAACTGTCCTGGTGCTTGGAGCGCAGATGCAATTGAGAAGATGAAGCAAGAAGTTGAGCTCTACAAAGGTCCTGTGGGCCGCAATGACGATAGTCCAATTAAAGCTGAATATGTTGAGGAGCCAGCTCCACTATTGTGATTGACCTAGAATAAATTACTGTTGTTTAATGGAACATTTATTTTTCTTCCATTTGGACATTTAGCAAGAAAGATGATTTGAGTAAATTAAATTTTGTAAAATTGTTTCACTAAAATAATGAATGCTCAAAAAATATAGTGTTTGTGAGAATAATAATAATTTAATATTGACTAACTCTTTTTAAACATACTTTTACATTTATTTTGACATTTAAGTATCAGCCAAATTTTGAAAAACGATTTGGAATCTATAACAATTTTCGTAACAAGGAGTATAGCAGTACCATTTAGATTATGCGCTTCGGCTATATTCGTCAAGCTTCGATACGAATATATTCAATCAATACGAATGTATTTTAAAGATATCGATATAGAGTTGTTATTACATGATTGATCATTTCGCTTAAATTTAGATTAGGTCAGCCAATTTAAAAATAAAAGTATAAAGTGTAAAAAGAGTAAAAAGTATAAAACCGAAGCGCAAATTTTTCACTTCACGTATTAATACTATGATGATATATTTGGTTACAAATAATACAATAAAGAATTATTTTTATCTACTATATTCTATATTTAAAATAGATTATTCTATATTTAAACGCCTCTGTTGTCGAGCGGTTCAGTTGTTAGATTTGACTGCATGAGGTTCCGGGTTCGAATCCCGGGTCGGGCAACAAAAAGAAAATTGGGTTTTTCCAATTTTCTAATTAAAAAAAATGTTGTTCGGGATTGGAAATGTGCCCGGTTGGTGATAGGCTTGCCACGTATCACATTGTGGAACTTAGTGTCTTCTTAGTGCTAGTCGTGGGTGCCCTGGTTGTGCCTATGTCTACCCCTTCGGGGATATCCGCGTGAAGATGCTTTTTTTTAAAACAGATAGGTGTAGGCGACATTTCTAGCATTTTTGGATTCGCCTGTATGTCTGCTGTATCCCGACCGCGATTTACGCCAAATCTACGCTAAATCTAAGATTCGTTTTATCCCACTCAGTAAAGGGGTTCCCGTGGGAAAGTAGTGGGTAAAAGTAAAAACGTGAATTGGACTATGATACATTAACGCGTAGTCCTCGTTCATTTGCTCTTTTTTTACTTAGTTGTAGCTTCATGTGTTAATATTATCATAAAGACTGGTAGAAAAAAGGTAAAAAATTATATAAATAATAAATAATCTTCAATGAATTATTAGGTCTTATAAGCTTTACTTCTAAATACTAAAAAAAATTTCTAAAAAAATTAAAAATTCCTATTATAATACTATTTTGAGTTTAAGTACTATTGAACAACGAAGATTTTAATGAATGATGATGGAATATTGGACGCAAAAGGATAAATTAGGTGCTCGCGAGGTCTCAGTTCTGGGCGAACTAATTATTTCTTTATTTCACACTTTATCAATGCATAGTATAAAAACAAAGTCACTTCCTCTGTTCCGATGTCCCTTTGTATGTTTAAATCTTTAAAACTACGCAAAGGATTTTGATGCGGTTTCTGAAATAGATAAAGTGATTGAAGAGGAAGATTTATGTGTATATTTTATAACCCTGCGAAGCTGGCCGCTAGTTATACATATGATAGACATCAAGAACATGATTTGCGAGGTTATTAACTAACACGAGAAAAAAAACACAAAAAGTAATAGAGAGACGGTCCAAACTAAAGCCAAAATCTTATTCAAAATTATAAACTCTATAAATTACTTAATATAATATATATACCTATACCTAGTAGTAGTTCAGTTATAATATACTTAATAACAGAAGAATGCAGTGTTGCTCATAGTGATAATTTACATTATGCTTTCACTGTTATGGATATCAAGAAAGAGAGTCCCATAGCCTGATATCATGAAACTGTGTAGGAGTTGGAATAAAAAAACTAGAAAATATACGAGTGGGAAAATGTAATAGAGCAGATCTGGAAGGATGACAAAGGGACCACGGAGCCTTCAAATGGAAACGCTTTTTAAAACATTTTGGATCATAAGGGTTAAAAATGTTAAAAAGGACATACAAAAGGTGAATACTTCTGACACATGCAAAGCTATTTCTGTTGAGTGCGGTACTGTGATACCTAGATGGTTATGTTATGATTAAGTAATATCTAATAAGTAGTTTGTAGTCATATTTATAAGGCCGTACCTAGGGCAAAAGCAGAGATAATGGGTCCTGCTTATTTAAAAGTTAAAATCTTTATTGTTTTATTGGTACTTAAAAACTAAAACTACATTGTTTGTGGCACTTTTAATTTTTTAAAAAGTTTATCTTAGTATTTACAAGCTTCGATACTGAAAACCGATGTAAGGCGATATTGGCGGCAACCATAGATTTAGGATGTTAATCTATGGCGGCAATAAATAATTGACAAATCTAGCAAATAAACATTTAAATTAGAAAAGGATTATTTTCACAAATAGTAGTAGTACTACTACTAATACGGTATCAGTTACATACACTCGCCAGAATTTCATTTACCATAATTTCAACTGCTATAATGGTCAATAGACATAATATTGTTTCTCATAATTTCATATGTCATACTCATTGTTTGGTAGTCACGAGCTAGAAACTTTGTTTCCCTTAAAGTCGATTTCAATAATATCATTTGCTTGCATGATTGTAAGCTGCATTATCACAAGCCATAACATCATTTACCATCAAAACAACTTCTAGAAAAAGAACATAAATTCGTTTTATACTAAATGATCAATAAGTTTAGGCATGGTTTGGTTTTTGGTTAGGTTAGGTTAGAAAATGAGAGACAACGCTCCCACACGCTGGGGGAGTGCGTCGCTTTTCAGTCACAGCGGCGTACTCTGACAGCGGTTGTAGGAGAGGACCTCTCGCTGTCGAGCGTCGTTACCGCCATGCTCGTTGGTGACAAGTCCTGGCAGGCGGTAGTCTCCTTTTGCGAAGAAGTAATGACGCAAAAGGAGACCGCAGAGCGCGCCGGGGAGGACGATCCTAACTCAACCCGCTCCGGCGCAGGCGGTTCAACCGCAAGAAGGCGGTTCCTTCGCCTTCAAGCGCCTCCGATGCGGTGCTGCCGGGGGGAGTTGGAGGACTTTCCTCGGCCAGCACGGCCTCGCACGCCTGCGGGGCGACTCCAGTGGCCGGAGTCACTCCTCTTTCAGCGCGGGAGGAAGCCCGGTAAGGATCAGGCCGTAGCCGCGGAGGGAGATGGTGAATGCCAACACAACCCCATCTCGCTCCTAGCCGGGCGGCACGAAGGTCATAGTGTGGTTTTTAGTCGGTTCGAGTCCGACTTAGCCCGCTATTCTCCCCCGAAGGGGATTTTCCACACTAAAAAAAATATACGAAACAATAGAGCGAGCGAAACGAGAGTGCCGCGGCAGTGGCCGTCGAAGTGCAAGAAAGCTAAGAACACAGGCGGTTAAATTTGAACGAAAGTGACTTTGGTCGTATAAAGAGGTATAGATAAATAGGTATTAAAAATAAAAATATGATTATACTGGCATATATTTATTAGAAATACATAATCCTACTGTGATAATCTTACAATTTACATTTTACTTAATGTAAATTATTCCTGCCACCATAACGTCCAATTAGGTAGCCGGTAAATTTTCTTTTGCTCGAGGCCTAACATCCCGGCCTCAGGTTGGCAACGCACCATTACCACCTTTGGTGTCTCTAGGCGGCGTGAATTCGTTACCATCAGGAAATCAGTTAGCTGAGAATGCTGAGCACATTAAGCTCGCTTTTTATGCAACATAAAATGTTGATATCGTGTACAAATAGTTCAAATAAATAAAGAAAAATTACAAGAGTAAATTGCAAAGTACTCGTTTGTTGCTTGTGGTTATGTTACGAGCTGCCTGACAGGAAGGCCGTTGGTTTATTCTACTCATGGGACCTGGGAACACTGTGGGAATATGCATTTCCCTACAAATATAGGTAAGTACATTCAGCATTTACGTTTAAATCAATTTTAGCTATTGCCAAAGAGTATTTATATTTCTTGGATTTTAGTATACTAATGGTCACCCATTGGTTGAAATTCGACCATAATAAATTTTAATATCTTGTTGATAAGAACGCCATCTTCCTTTCTCAAGATCTAATACTTTGTTTCCTAGCTGTGTGATTATAGTTTGTGTGCCACTTGTGATCTTTTATCGTTATCATCAATATATTTGTTTGTGTTTGTCAAATGTGTAGTAGTGTGGATAATGTTTTATGTATTGATTAAGTGTACTTTATAAGCATTATTATTGAAAAATATAAGGGTTCTGCACTTCTCCTACACATAAACTATAAGTGTGAAAAATTTTATGCTTCTGCGTCCGCGCAATTTTCGTAAAAAGGGGTCCAAAGTTTTGTCATACCTATTCTTTCTTTTATGCATTTGACAAGCAGTTAAGTTTCGTGCGAAAAAAGTTATTTATTTATTTATTTATTTATTTAACACTTTATTGCACACAATTAAAATACATAAAATACACGAGAAGTTAAAAATGCACAAAAGGCGAGCTTATCTCTAACTAAAGAAATTTCTTCCAGCCAACCCAAAAAAATTAAGCTGTGAAAATAAAATGGAAGGCATCGTGTACAAAACAATTAACTATAGCTATACTTAGAACGAATAAATAAAAATATACTAAAAAAGTGTGTAAAAAAAACAGGTTATTATTTGGAGCACAGAAGTTTTAGCTGAATAGCCCTGTCAGAATTGCTTTGCTGCTAGCTGTTGGTGTTAAAGCACCAGTCGCATTATCATTGTGGGCTCTCATCAAGAAGTGAGTATTATTTTCATGACATAGGTACAAAAAAATTGTTTAATGTCGGTGGCCGATACAGTTCGTTCTATACAGAATTGTAGATAGCATTAATAAAATAATATATAGAAATAACAAATAAAAATTTATTGTTCAAAACCATCCACAATATAAATAATCATAACCTGTTAATGATTACACCATAAATCAGATATCATCACAAGTTAAAAATAAATGTTTTCGAAATTTTAGCCAAGAACCATTTCAACAACGTGAGTTTTTAAACAAAAAGAACTGCATATAAATCGGTCCATTCGTTTAGGAGCTATGATGCCACAGACAGACAGGCACTAAACCACACGTCAAACATATAGTATACCCAAAATAAGGATTTAGGAAGATTAGTACAATTTAGGTAGTGTATCTACATCTACAAATCTACGTAATTGTTCCGTGTAATTAGAATAAAGTCTTATTTCACATCTAATATCCGATACTTTTGGTACTCAGTAGGTCAGCGACGAAACTGTGTTAAGTAAATTTAGTTTTTATTTTTGGTGTTGTTATTAACTTAAGCAGCTGTTTCAACTTCTTATTTGTCTAAACCACAGAATAAGTACTACCGCACCTAAATATGACACCTAAGTTGGGAAACCCTTCTACCTTTATCTTAGGTCATGAGCCATTTAATTACAATTTTCCTTGATAAATCATATTATAATTGTTATAATCTTATTTTTTTTCTTGATAAAATAATTTCAACAATTTGGATAATACGTAATTAGTTGATTAACCAAAATTATGATATCGACGATAGATTAATGATAAGAAGTGATTATAAATTAACCTTAATGTGTATATTTAATTCAAAGGGATTCGATTTTAGCGGACTCCAAAAAAGGAGGTTATACGACTTTATGATTACTTTTTTTGTATGTTTGTTCGTTGGTCGTTTTTTCTGCTATTTTAAGGATAGCGCCTACTATTAACGAGGCGGTGGGTGTCGGGTCGGGGTGAATCGCATTGCAAAGCACACTGAGGCGGTTAGGGCCGCATCGCATAAATTTTTCTTACTCAGTACCAAAGAGTACAGCAAAAACTAGACAGACGATTCGGCGTTAAAATCGTAAAGTAGGTATGGAAAGAGACGCCTCTAACAGTTGTCATACGAATCGTCAAGTATGGAAAGAAGCGCCTCTAATAGTTGTTATACGAAACTTTAACGTTAAAATGTCATTAGTGCTCTATTCTTAATAATAATATCGTGATCTTTGGTCACTGTAGGCAGCATCGGACAATGCGCGCGGGGTGCCTCTTGGAAATCCGTCACGAAAAAATCCGTGCCGATGCGACCCGGCACAGTAGGCGTTGCTCCATACAAAATGTATGCAAGACATCTAGGCAGATTATTGCACTGTGCTGCGATGGGCGCTAAATGGATGGGCAATGTGCCGTACAAATGGGCGCTATCCTTTAATTGCGCTTACATTATTACTCTAGGTGTTTATTACAAAACGAGAAAGACACGAAAATTTAACCCTGGGTTTTTGAGCACATACGTTAGAAAAAAACAGTTTCGTAAGAATTGAAGAAAAAATAAAAGAAAGCCTTAATAAAATAGTCTTAAGATCAAAGTTTTAGGTTCGCAACATTTCTAATTAAACTACTTTTAAAACACACACCACACACTCACGCAATCACTAAAATATATGTTTTCTTTTTTTTGTTGCCCGACCCGAGAATCGAACGCAGGACCTCAAGAAGTTAAGTCTGATCCGAGTGTTTATTAAAGTAATGATAAACTGTGTAATTATTTCTATATACCTTTTTTGACGTTGACTAAAATCTGTAGACATATAATTTGTTTACTTTTAGGTTACATAAATTCATGTATTTTTTTAGAATTTATTTTATTAAAGAAGCTTGTATGGAACTCAATCACACGAAATGATCAATTTGCAACTGACAATGATATCGATAACATTTAATGCTTATTACTGATGATAAAACATTCCATAGCCTCGATAGTTTAGTTGATTATTTGCTTGGCTTTGCGCATTCGGAAAGGTTCGATTCTAGTAGTAGCGTTTTTGTGAGGAGTGTTTGTTTTTCGTGCAATATGACAAAACGTATATTTTGGCTACATTAATTTGATTTAAATAAAATTTATTAATAGTCTATAGTTACTCCAGCTGAAGATAGTTAAAAAATGTTGAGTGGTGTTAAGGTATTTATTACAATTTTACTGCATAAAAAAAGAGTAAAGGAATTAATAAAGACCCATATAAATGAAAAAGTAGACACCATACTCTTAAATTATACTAATAACTAAAATAAAACATAATTCAATAATGTTAACATGATGAAACCTCATGAAATTTATTAAAATTGACACACGATTAATTGTTTTTAAAATTCTCAACCACAATACTAAAGAACCAGTGATTTTTCTACTAATTACAGTGATTACTAATTAAGTGAATGTGCTACGATATGTGTTCGATTCAAGATACTAGCTAAGCGCCACCGCAACAAGTGATTGATAAATAGAATTGCGTTTTACATGAGAATTAAGTCCTCGTTCATCGTTTTTCTGCGTGTGTCTATACCTCCTGCTACAATTGTCTTCAATGAAAACAATATAAAGAAGAGGCCCGAGTAAGGAACTCTGAAGCACTCCTTTAGCTATATGGTGAGGGTTTTTTAAACTAGATATCATACATTCGTTTTCTCATTTCTGTTATACAAATAGCTGGAACCATTTTAAAATACTCATAATACTCAACCCCTGTCAATAACTAAATAGTCGCTATATTCATCACCGAAACAAAAAAAAACATATCATCGCATAATCGCCTGTGTGGTGTAGCGATGCCGGTATTGGACTTTACTCGGTGTTGGTCCCGGGTTCGATTCCAGGATCGGGCAACAAACAAAAAATATGGTACGCAGCTAAAAGTTAAATTTAAACCACCGCCAAAAAGCTGAAAAAATGCCGTCGCGATCCGCAGGCAGCAGGCGACAGCGCGGCGGGCGATGCCTGCGACACCACCGGCACCGCAAGCTCTAGCGCAGCCGCCGACGACGCAGGCGTGGGGTCCCGCACCACGAGCGCGCCGTTATCGCGGAGGTCGCAGCTGCCGCCGCCGAGGTCAGCGCGCAGGAGATACTAGATCCGGTAAAGTACGCTAGACGTCTTTCCTATTTTTATAAATCCTGGTCTATCATTACTAATACACCATACTCTCTTGGATCGATTCAGGCTACAAAATAGTTTTTACTGAAACGGTAGTTCAACGGCTCATAAGTACTCCGACTGGGAAAAACTGTTTTTAGTTAAAACCATTAAAAATTTTGAATCTAATGGTGCTATATCTAAATGTAAGCCATGCAAGCATCAATTTTGTCAAATATATTTTTACGCCCCAAGCCAAACGGAAAAATGAGACTCATACTGAACCCAAAACAATGAAACAAATTTATTGAAACTTCGCATTTTAAAATCGAAGATATACGTACCACGTTAAAACAAATGTCTCAAAATTGTTACATGACCACATTAGATATTAAAGATGCTTATAATTTAATTAAAATTCATCCAGGCAGTAAAAAGTATCTTAGATTTGTTTGGGATAGTAATTTCTATGAATTTAACGTTTTGCCGTGTGGTTTGAGCACGGCGCCCTATGTTTTTACGAAAATTTCAAAACCTGTCCTAAAATTTCTAAGATCTGAAGACTTTATATCCACTGTTTATTTAGACGATATGCACTTAATAGGTAACTCCTATGAGGAATGTATTCATAATATTCTTGTAACTAAAAAGCTACTATTTTCATTAGGGTTTGTCATCAACGAAGAAAAAAATATGTTAACACCATCACACAGATGTAGATACTTAAGTTACCTTATAGATTCTTCTAAATTCGAGCTTTCATTGCCATTTGAAAAACGAAAGCGAATTAAAAAAGAATTATTAAGCATTAAGCATATTAAAACATGTACAATAAGAAGGTTTGCACAACTTGTTGGACTGCTGGTCTCTGCCTGTCCTGCGATCCTCTACACCAAAGATTTCGAAAGGTGTAAATTTCTCAATTTATCTTATGGTCAAAATAATTATGAAAGGTTAATGCATATTCCAAATTCTTTGCAAAGTGACTTTTTATAGTGGTTAAAGGCAATAGATAATTCGACTCACAGAATTTTAGAAGACAAATACGACATAGTAATTGGAACAAAGTTCCTTATTGCGCGTTGTGAAAAGAGGCTAGACGGAAAAAAAATCTTACGAAAAGTTGTCACGACACTTTTTGCTATAGTATTAAGCTATTGTAAGCTTTGCGGATTGCGCATGTTTGTTTTTTTATTTTTCTTTCATGTTCAGTTCCCTCATTAACAACAGCACATCGAGTACAAACACTATCAAAAATAAAAATTCAAAATATCGTTAAATCCGATATACAGATATCCATTAAAATACCAGATATAATCAAAACATCACGAGCTGGTTGTAATCAGCCGACTCTACATTTGCCATTTTTTAGACAAAAACCGGAAATCTGTCCAGCTTTTACCCTATTTTGTTACGTAGAAAGAACTAACAAATTGAAAGATAATTGTCTTTACTTTTTTATAAGCTATAAAAAACCCTACTCAATTGTTACTTCCCAGTCGATTAGTCGGTGGAGAAAGTCAACTTTAAAAGACTGTGGAGTAGATGTGACGATTTTCAGCGTGCATAGTACGAGGCACGCGAGCATTTCGCGTGCTCGTCTCCTCGGACTTAGTGTGGACACAATACCACAGAATATATAATAGTACTACACAATACGCAAAACTGCGGGCTGGAGCGGTACATCTACTACATTTGCTAAGTTCTATGACAGAACTATAGTTAAAGATCAAAGCAATAACCTAGCTAGAATGATTATAAATGATCTGTAGTTTTTTAGTACATGTTCTAAATATGATGGAAAAATATACCTAATACTTAAATGTAAGTGAGGTAAATAATTAATCATTAATTAGTAAAATAATTTGATTGTGTTCTAAATGCATCTTAATGGAAATTTGTATTCCACTAACACCTAGAATAAATGACGTCTCCTAGTTGGTAAATAAACTTAACTATTTCCTTTAATGTAATTTAATTTCATTGACATTTCCTTTAAGTACTCATGTACTCTCAACATTTACAAGTATAATGAATACATAAAACATTATTTTAGGTTACTCATCTCGAAGAACGAAGCACGAGTATAATTAATGATTAAACGAACTTACCTGTAAGCGAAGTTCAATCATAATTATACGAAGTGCTTCGTTTGAAGAGATGAGTACGAACGCTCGCCCAGCCCGCTAGAACCACGGTAATATTATCTATAGA
>NJDC01000345.1:53204-68467 GCA_002245475.1 Calephelis virginiensis | reverse complement strand
ACTCTATAGATATTATGTTGGCATCCTTAGCCAATGTTTCAACCAAACAATACGATGTCTGCCTCAAACGCTGGTTTAGCTATACCCAAGAAAAATCTCTAAACTTCTACGAAGCATCCATCTCATCTATTCTATCATTTTTTACACATTTATATGATTCTGGTTGTCTATATTGTATATGAATTCCTTAATACTTATAGGTCAGCATTCTTGGACCTAATGTGTCTCAAGATAACAGGATAAAAAGGTTTCTGAAAGGAGTATTTCGGCTCAAGCCCCCTTTCCCAAATATGATGTTACCTGGGATACCTCTCTAGTATTAGATAGGTTTGCAACCTGGTTTTCTAACGAGGAGTTATCGTTACAACAATTATCCAAAAAATGTGCAACGCTGCTGGCATTAACAATAGCACATCGAGTACAAACACTATCGAAAATTAAAATTCAAAATATCGTTAAATCCGATATACAGATATCCATTATAATACCAGATACAATCAAAACGTCACGAGCTGGTATTAATCAGCTGACTACATTTGCCATTTTTTAGACAAAAACCGGAAATATGTCCAGCTTTTACCCTATGTTGTTACGTAGAAAGAACTAACAAATTGAGAGATAATTGTCTATACTTTTTTATGAGCTTTAAAAAACCCCACTCAATTGTTACCTCTCAGTCAATTAGACGATGGAGAAAGTGAACTTTAAAAAACTGTGAAGTAGATGTAACGATTTTCAGCGCGCATAGTACGGGGCACGCATTTCGCGTGCTCGTCACGTCGGACTTAGCGTGGACACAATATGCAAAACTGCGGGCTGGAGCGGTACATCTACTCGTACTACATTTGCTAAGTTCTATGACAGAACTATAATTAAAGATCAAAAGCAATAACCTAGCCAGAATATAATATCTGTAGTTTTTTAGTACATTTTTAGAAAAATATACCTAATACTTAAATGTAAAAAAGGTAAATAATTAATAATTAATAAAAAATAGAAGAATAAACAATAAATAACGTCACCTAGTTGGTATTAATAAACTTAACTATTTCCTTTAATGTAATTTAATTTCATTGACATTTCCTTAAAGTACTCATATACTATCAACATCTACAAGTATAATGAGTACATAAAATATTATTTTAGGTTACTCATCTCGAAGAACGAAGCACGAGTATAATTAATGATTAAACGAACTTACCTGTAAGCGAAGTTCAATCATAATTATACGAAGTGCTTCGTTTGAAGAGATGAGTACGAACGCCCGCCCAACCCGCTAAAACACTTCCCGGTCTTTTCGGAAATGTCATAAGTTTGGGGACACTGACTCTGAACCACCTCTGAACTAAATGACGAGAGAGTGGTAGTAATGGTGCGGAGGTAAAATAAAAAATCTTGCTACCCTCAAATACAGTGGAGTGATGACAACTAACGAGAAAAAAAATTCGCAAAGTAATACGACAACGTTAGAAACTATGCCCACCTTAAACAATTACATATGTTGTTATCTACATATGATTTTTTCGTATTATAAACGCAGACATTAGTGAGTAAGCTCGTAACTCAGTGATTGGTGATACGGTTTTCCAATGGCATTACACTCGCACTTAAAACGTGTAACTACATGTTACAAGTTTGCTCACTAAGGCGAAAGTTACGTTAGATGATTTTTGACGTTGCCATTACACTCGGCCTACAGGACTTACTACTACAAGTATAATGAATACATAAAATGTTATTTTAGGTTACTCATCTCTTATAACTTTGTATAATTATGATTGAACTTCGCTTACAGGTAAGTTCGTTTAATCATGAACTATATTACTGAATTATTTTATTTATATGCACGATGTTGTGTGAGTATGCTAGTACGTGGTGTTTTCATTCGAATTCAAATTTATTTGTTTTATTCTCTGTTTGTGTATATTTGATACCTACATACTTGATCTCTGTTAACCTAAAGGTTGAAAGGGAGAGAATGCATTTAGCATTAAGTTCGCCTTTTGTACTCACAATTTTAATTTGTGTGCAAAAAAGTTTAAATAAATTTAATAAATAAATTTATAGCATTCTCCTTTTTGAAGTCGGTTCAAAATATACCGAGTTGTACGCATGCAATTTGGAACCCAGAGTCACTAATTTACGATTAAGATTAAACACAATGATTGCCTTAATTTTTGTGCTAGTTGTAAATTATCGATAGATAAAGAATTTGTCGATATAAAAGTGTTTTCATCGATGGCGGCCACACTCAGCAATCAAAATGTTGCGATCGGTGGTCGTTGTATGTTTGCTAGGATTGGCTGTAGCCACCCCTCCCATCGTCAGATCTAGGGAGGAAATTGAGGCATTTAGATCCTATTTGGAAAATGCTAAGACTGGTGAGTTATGACTCTTTGATATACATTATTGCCCTTTTTAAGGCATGAATTTAAAGCAATCATCACATATCTATATAAAAATCAATGCTACTTTTCGTTGTAATTGTATAACTAAAGAACGGGCTCCCCTATCATTACCAAGTGTTTAGGCTTTGTTTAAACGATTTAGTAGATGGTTTATGTGAAACATAAAATCGGTGGAGCGGTTCTTCATTTTTCTCATTTTTTGTAACACAAAATGAATTCAATGTAAAATTGCGCAATCGATAGATCAGCAGCGAACAGTAGGGTTACTCTCGAAGGTCGATTCAAACAATATTCGAAATTGGAATCGAGTATGTCATTTTAGGTACTCTTGAACGCAATATTGGCGAATTATTAAAGTTTAGTTCGTAGTAAACAATATTTTTTTAACGGGATTAGTTGAATTTTTGTAACTAAATGTTAATAATGTGCTTGCACGGTGTTCAAAAGTACCTAAAGTGACAAACACGATTCCAATTTCCAATTCGTATGATATCGAGATTCAAGAGTAACCCTACAGATGTAGTGATTTGGTTAATTTTGGTTTATAATTTTATGTAGAAATTCACTGAAGGTTTAAAAGATAATAAAAAAGAAAATCTGCAAGGAAACTAAGAAAAACAATATTTTGAGTTTTTCCATACAAACAAAACGGGCGAAACGAAGTTCGCTTTGACAGCCAGTTTTTTATGAAAATAACGATTGTAATATATGGGTTAAAATTATCAGCATATTTACTTAAATAGATAGATACAAATAGTTTTAGTCTTTTTAAGAAGACATTTAGTATACATGTTCCTGCAACATCTGTTAAGTTCATAATTATTAATTACATAATTTAAAACTTGTTGCAGAATTTTCAATTAAAACTAAACGTTTTAGACTTGAAGTGTTGGAACTAATTGTACCTCAATAGGATTACTCTTAAATCTCGTTTTTATGTAAACTGAAAATTGGAATCGGATATGACATTTTCTCGTGAACACAATACCAGCGAATTGTATTTAGTTTATTATAATATAATATATTTCATTCCAAAAAAAATCAACGATATTATTATAATTTGTTGTTTATTATTTACTAGCGTTTTGCCCGCGATTTCGACAGCAACAGCGAAGCGTCATAATTTTTACACAAGCTTTCATTCCCTATTTTTACAATTAGGGTTGATTTTTGAAAAAAAAACGGCCTATGATTCAACTCGCCTCTTTAGCTGAATGCATATCGAATTTAATGAAAATTGGTTCAGCGTTTTAAACGTGAAAAGCAATAGTTAAACAGACAGACAGACTGACTTTAACATTTATAATATTTCTAGCTGTTTGCCCGCGACTTTATCAGTGTAGTAAGTGTAGTTACAATTTTAGGATACAAATTTTCATCCTCTTTTCTAGTCCTTTGAAAGATTGATTTTTAAAACAAAATAAAAAAAATATTAAAATTAGTTCAGCGGTTTAACCGTGTGAGAGCAAAAGACAGACAGACTTTCGCATTTATAATTCGTCTGGATTAACTAAATGTAAACAGGTAACTCGCTAGTATTTTGTTCAAGAGTGCAAAATAACAAAAACCCGATTCCAATTTGCATGATATTGGAAGGCAAACAAGCAGACTCATGTCCTGATGGTAAGAATTTCACGCTCCCTAAAGACGCCAAAGGTGGTAATGGTGCGTCGCCAATCTGTGGCCGGGATGTTAGGCCTTGAGTAAAAGTAAGCTTACCGGCTATTTTATCCTCCGTACTGGAACACGTCAACGGCAAGCTCTGACGTTATGGCGGCAGGAATAGGTAAGGCGGTGGTAACAATCTGGGCGAGTCGCTACGAAACTCTACTACCTAGTCATATGTCACGGTGTTTGTAAAAATAAGCCTATGCTCGCCTTTTACGAGCTTTCTGGAATGAAGGTAGATGGTCTATTCTGCAAAGGAGCCGGATCAACACGGGGAAAAACCCTTTACTTACCTTTTAATTCAAAGTATTTTGTTCTGGTCGTTTAAAAACTGATATTTTTTTAGACGATGGCGTTAGAATCGCTAGCACTTTTGCTGGCAACCCCGCCAATCCAGAGGAGAACGGAAGATTCCAAGGGGATATCATCCTGGATGACTTCTTGATTGAGGCTCTGATGATGCAGTTCGCCACCGGCAGGAACGCTTACACCTGGCCCAACACCAAGTGGCCAGACAATACTGTCGTGTGGGAATTCGGAGAAGGAGAGTTCGGTAAGCATGTCTCTTTATCTATTACTACAATTATTGTTTGAAGTGTGCACACCCTTAACGCCACCGACTAAACGCTAGCCTCGGGTTCGATTTCCGATATTGGCAGATATTCGTGTAATGGACATCAAGATGTCGGCATATCTGGGTCTGAATAATTATAAGACTTATTATTCTTTATCTTAAAAAAATATTAAAAGTACGAAGGTACGTAGAGGTAGGTCAACTAGGGCAGCAACGATTAGCCGAAGTTTCAAAGATAGTCCTATCAAACCCTGTCAATGCAAATATAGGTTTGAGTTCGATGCCCGACGAGGACATAGTTGTTATGAATTTGGATGTTCACATTATTTTTTGTATACTATGTACTATTATAAATATTTACTCTCTGTGTATTTTCAATGTATATATTTACAGTTGTCCTTCTAATAAATAATTTACATATATCAGAGTTAGGTTAATTCCTGTATATAACAACTTGTTCAGATATATTAATTTACGGACCTATTCAATTTAAATATGTCAGAATTCTAAAAACCACCTAGACCCAAATATAGACATTTACATTTATGCTAAACTAGTTGTTGCCCGCGGCGTTGCCCGCGTGGTTAATGGTCCCACAGGAACATTTTTTCGGGATAAAAACTATCCTATATGTTAATCCAAGTTACCCTCTATGTGTGCCGAATTTCATGAAAATCGGTTCAGTAGTTTTTGTGTGAAGGAATAACAAACATACAAACAAACAAACTTTCACATTTATAATATTAATAGGATGTTTGCCTGCGACTTCGTCAGTTTTTTCATACATCTTTATTATAGTCTTTCAGAAATTGATTTTTCAAAATAATAGTCTATGTTTGAACTCGTGCTTATATACAAATCAAATTTCATACAAACCAGCTTAGCGGATTAGCCGTGAAAGAGCAACAGAGAGATAAATTTCAATATTAATATCTAATACTAGTATAATACATAAGTATTTTAAATTAAAAGTTGCGGCCACAACCACGTTCTTAAGTTATAGCTCTCTACATCTTAAGTTATACTCACTGCAACAAAAAAAATGATTTTTTTAATTTTATATAAAAAAAATGTTGTCTAGGATTGGATACGGTTGACGATAGATTTGCCACCTACCAAATTTTGGGACTTAGTGTCTTCGGCAAGTCGTGGATGCTTTTAGTCGGAGATCCGAAGTTAAGTCGACCTACACCGAGCTGATAATACGATGAAACCGGTTTTATAACAAATTTAGTACATCAGAAAATATATTAAAAATGGGTTACCTGTAAAAATCTTGGACATTTTTTTTTATTTTTTAAAATGTTTTTTATTCATTAATTTGTGCAATATTAAGATATTATCCCGACTTAAAGTTGGAATAAGACGAAGTTGCAGAAGTTGGGTTGCCTGTTGTTTATCTGGATTGCCAGTTATAAACAGATAATTGTCGATGCTAGTTACTTTCACGGGAACATATTAAAATAGGTGCAGTTTCATAACAATTTTTACAATTTTTATTACAATTTAAGTTGATATATAGGGTTGCCTGAAAAATGGAAATGTTTAAAACTTTTTTTTTAATAATTAAAAATTTTCGGTCCAAGATTTTTTTAGGCAACCCATTTTTAATATATTTTTTGATATGCTAAATTTGCTATAAAACAGGTTTCTTCCTATTATCAGCTCGGTATAGGTCGACCTAATCTTAGACCATTGGTTGTGGCCTTGCTTAACGCTTCGAAATATAGTCTCCCAACTTTCTTTTCATGCAAATATATATATATATATTAATGCTTGCGTGAAAGAAAAGCAAACACACGCATTTTTTAAATTAGTATAATCGCCTCTGTGGTCTAGCGGTCCGGGTGTTGGACTTGACTGCATGAGGTCCCGGGTTCGAATCACGGGTCGGCCAACAAAAAGAAAAATTGGATTTTTCCAATTTTCTAATAAAAAAATGTTGGTCGGGATTGGAAATGTGCCCGGTTGGCGATAGGCTTGCCACCTATCACATTGTGGGACTTAGTATCTTCGGCTAGTCGTGGGTGCCTTGGTTGTACCTCTGCCTACCTCTTCGGGGATATGGGCGTGAAGATACTTTTTTTTTTTAGTATCTATAATTTGTTTTTAACTGACTAGAAAAAAGAAGAAATTTCTTATTTACATAGTATGTTTTATATGTGTTATCTCAAAACTTATTTATAAATTAACCAATTTTGACGTTTTCTCTTTAGAACAATTTTTCCAATTGTTTCCATTGAAATTTTATCAAAATCCGACATGGTTTTTAATTCGTACTAAATAAGGTGTAATTGTGTTTATTTGATGAGGATATTGAAATCGATTTTTGATGTTTTGACGTGTTTAAATTATCTCACCTGGGATCGAACCCAAGCGTCATGACAGCGTAGGCTTGTACGTCAACCGTTCAGCTATTGGCTCCCAAAAAACATTAATTACGTGCTCTTTTATAATCTTATCATCATTAACATATTAACTGATTAGGTACTATGATGTTTTTTATCTTTCGTATCTTTTAATCCTTTAGGTTTTATAAGATAAAGGACATCAAAATAGTTACAAGTTCATTCGAAAAAGTACAATGTAGTAGGTATTATCGGTATAGGTATTTTAGTGGTTTATGCCCCATTCATCCGAAATTTTCATCCGAATTATTTTAATTCCCCATTCAGCCGTGCCGATATGCCCCACTCATCCGAAAACAGAATTAAAATTATATAATTACCCATTCATCCGAAAACATATGCCCTATTCATCCGGAATGAAACTGTCCATAAATATAACAAGAAAAAAGTACAGATAGCAGAATAAAAATGTTAGATTGCTTTATATCAGGATAATAACAGAATCGCCTGTGGTTCAGCGCCACTGGCAACTGCAAGAGGTCCCGGGTTCGAATCCTGGGTCGAGAAGTTCGATCTAAATATGTTTTGTCAGCTTTTTTATTGGAAGGTGCCCGATGTGTTGATGGACTTGCCACCTGTCATAACACCATAGGACTAAAATACTTTGGCTAATCGTGGGTGTACTAATTGCACCAAATCCGACTTTATACCGAATATATGATATGAAACCGATTTTTATACCGACTATAAAAAAGGGCTATCCCTTCCTAGCAATTTCACTGGATATTTTATGCTGGGTAGGTAAAACAGTCTACGTTGTGTCAGCTTTCCCATTAGTCCTATTTGACCGACATCCGACGGGATTTCTATCATAATACAAATAGTAATGAACATATTTTATTTATAAAACGTACATATAGCGTCTATATAATTCTAAAATCTACCACCGGATCGGAACGCGGTCACTCACTGAGAAGATCCGGCAAAAGAAACTCATCAGGCTTCTCTTTGTTTGGCATTTTTTTAATATTGTTACATAATTGCCTCTGTGAGACTCGAACCCGGAACCTAGCCCGGTCGGGCAACAAAAATGAAATTTGGTTTTTCCAATATTATCAATAAAAGTAAAGTTACCCGGGATTGGATATATGCCCAGTTGGTAATAGGCTTGCCACCTATCACTTTGTGGGACTGAGTGTCTTCGGCTAGTCGTGGGTGCTTGTGCCCGTCTTCGCTGATATCGGCGTGGAGATATTTATTTTGTGCGTAGAAATATGAAAATGATGTTTTCAAATAGATTTAGTAGATAGTGGTACTATGTTTAATGCTACAAAAATAGAATGGCATTTTGCTACTAGTCATGATACCTAACAGTGAAGTCATAGTTACAGTCCGATAGTTCCAAATTTCTTAAAAGTATGGCCTTTAACATTCAAATAATATAGAATCCTAGGATTTTTTCGGCCATCAAAAGCTGCAATCAGTATCAACAAAAAAGTGGTTAAAGTTTTTGGAACTCAAGAAGTCGTCTTCTCCTCTTCTATACAAAACTTGAGTATAAAACCAAAAAGACCAAAAAAAAATTCTAAACATATTCTGAACTTTAAAACTCTTCCACTATAAAATACATTTAAGTTACGGATTTAACACAGAAACCTCATTTGAAAGATTTGTGCAGATTTATAGCGTCCAAAATTCCGTTTCGAGTTTTCCGCACGGAATCATTTCGAACGTTCGGTTTATGGTTAACCTAAAATATATTTTTTCTTTGAAGGTTCCAATGGTAAAAAAATGTATCTTCACGCCAATATATCCGAGGTGGTAGGCAGAGGCACAACCAAGGCAAGATTTCGTCCATCCATTTACATCCAATCCCGAGCAACATCTTTTTATAAGAAAATTGGAAAAAAAACTTTGATTCCCGACCCGGGAATCGAACCCGGATCATGAAGTCAAGTCCAACGCTTAAAACGGCTAGATCACAAAGGCGACAAACATAATAACTAATTTTTATTATATATAAAAAAAAAAAACTTAATAATATCTAACATATTTTTCCAGGACCCCTGCAACAGGCAGCTATTGAAGAAGGTATCGCCGATATCGAGCGCCACACTTGCATCAAGTTCCGTTACCGTGAACCTGAAGATACAGTCTTTGTCAGACTTACCGTAAGTATTTTTAATGGCACTGGATAGAGAATAGGCACACTGATCTTATTGATGGTTAGATACATCTGTGGCCAACAAATATCGCCATTGCAGAAGACTATAGGTAATTCACACGTTTTTTAGAATTATCACTTGTACTTATCCACTGTATACTTTATGTAACTCTTTCTGTAACTTTCTAGACAATCGGTTTCACTTTTTACAGCATCATCAGGGCTTTGAAACTAAAGATAAAAAGGACTTTTTTGATTTAAAGTTCAATACCTATTTGGTTAGATGTTACTATTTGGTTAAGTAAAGTATACAGTGGATAAGTACAAGTGATAACTCCAAAAAACGTGTATATACAATGGAATTCCACCAAGTGCCGACGATAGCAAGTAAAGATTCTATAGGTAAAACACTTTAAAAAACTTCAGAAATATCGTTGCCCGGGACTGGATATGTACCCGTTTGCGATATGCTTGCCAAATGCTATCACATTGTGGGACTTAGTGTCTTCAGCTAGTCGTAGGTGCCCCAGTTGAGCCTCTACATCCTAAGGGATATTGAAGTGAAGATACTTAAAAAATAGTATAAGTATGTGGACAAAACGATATAATTAAGAAATAGCTCTCTACTCGCGACTTCGTCAGCTTAGAATAATAATTAAGTCGTCTTTGGTTAACTTCAACATGAGTTTCAAACCAACTTTTATCTTCATTTTAATAATCTGGAAGTAGATTTTGATTAGCTGTTCTTTAACTATATGCATATTAAATTTCATACAAGTGAAAGTGTAACAGAGAGACCTTGGCATTTGAAGGGTATAAAGCTAGAACGATGAATCTCCATAAAAAGGGTTTTTTATTTTTTTGTTGTCTATGATAGTACTCAAACCATAGATTTAGTATTGTATATTCATATTATATACCTATTAAACGAAATTTTGTTAAGAAGAAGCTAGGTCTTTTTTTTTATACATTGTCTTATTCAAGAAATGTAAGAGATGATTGTTAATGATTAAATGGTACACAACTAAAATGATGAATGTCCATGGACATTTATCGTTTTAGCAAATTAAATATACACTTGTAGTCAAGTTTTATATTTTTTTATACTAATAATAAAAAATAATGAATATATTTCTGTGCTATTTTTAATATATAGGTATGTATGTTACCAACAATTTCAGTTATACTTATGTACAAAAACAACATAACTCTCGAGTTCTTAGTTATTCCATTTTGCGTTATTTTAAAAATTACTAAAACGAACATTCATCATTCTAGCCTTGTGCCCTTCATTTATAATGATATTATAGCAAGTATGGATAACTATTTCCCCGTGTTGGTCCGGGCTCCTTTGAAAAATAGACCTGCCTTCATTGCCAGGCAGTTCGTAAAAGGCGATCATAGGCTTGCCGTCACTAACACCGTGACATCTGACTAGGTGCTAGAGTTTAGCAGCGACTCGTCCGGATTGGTACCACCGCCTTGCCTATTCCTGCCGCCATAACGTCATGACGTGTTCCGGTTCGGAGGGTAAGGTAGCCGGTAAACTTACTTTTGCTCGAGGTCTAACGTCCCGGCCTCAGGTTGGCAACGCACCTTTACCAGCTTTGGTGTCTCTAAGCGGCGTGAATTTCTTAACATCAGGAAATCCGTCTGTTGCCTTCCAATATCATAAAAAAAATATTAAAATCACCCAACGCATAGGGAGGCGCTGGTGGCTGCTACGCTCATGTAGGTTACTGGGAAACCCGTAGGGTGCACACCCTGAACCTGGCCCGCAACACCCCAGGAGTAGGATGCTTCCGCCACGCCACTATCGTGCACGAGTGGATGCACATCCTGGGCTTCCTCCACATGCAGTCCACTCACGACCGTGATGAGTACGTCCGTATTGCTACAGAAAACCTCATTGCCGGTGAGTGACAGATGGTATTTTTTTAATTCTATATCAAGCAAACGCAGACTACCTTAAAATATACCATACTGACCGCCTCGATGGTCGAGTGGCTAGCGTACACGCACTATAATATTTAACTACACCGACCAACTGCGAGGCTCGGGTTCGGCTCCCGACGGGGGCAGGCATTTGTATGATGAACATTTAGATGTTTGCATTTCCGGGTCTGGGTGTTTATTAAATTTATTTTAGTATATATTTAAGGATTACTATGTATAAGAATCGTTAACTAACACCCATAACACAAGCATATAATTTGCATACTTTGGGGTTAGATTCAGTTTGTGTAACTTGTTCAGTGATATTTATTTAGTATTAAATAAATAAATTAAAAATTAAATTAAATTTAACCACGTAAATTTGACCACGTCTCCATGTTTAGAGCTCAACTCAAATGGCTTCCTATACGACTCCGCAGAAATTTACATATTCTATCTCTCCTATATAATATTCTGTACAACCCGTCAGCTCCCTCATACCTGCGGGAGCGTTTTAGCTTTCTGCACTCTACTGATACCCCATGTCGCTCCAACCGTAGCTCTGTACTTCGTTTTCCCGCTTCGCACTCTAGTTGTTATTCTAAATCTTTTACTTTCCAATCAATCAAATTGTGGAATTCCCTTCCTACCGTGATTCGTGACAGCCCTTCTTTACCTACTTTTAAGAAAAGATTGAAGGATCGTTGACACAATAACATACTCATATATTATCCTACTAAGATATTTTAATAATTATAATTGTACCTGTTTTTTTACACACTTTATTAGTATATTTTTATTTATTCGTTCTAAGTATAGTTAATTGTTTTGTACTTCCATTTTATTTTCACAGCTTAATTTTTTTTGGGTTGGCTGGAAGAAATTTCTTTAGTTAGAGATAAGCTCGCCTTTTGTGCATTTTTAACTTCTCGTGTATTTTGTGTATTTTAGTTTTTGTGTGCAATAAAGTGTTAAATAAATAAATAAATAAATCATTTATTTAGTATAGTAATACTATAGACACATAGGATGATCATTGTATGTTTCAATAGGATCGAATCTCAAAATATTGTACAGATTTTTTTGTAATTTTCGAAAAAGGAGGAGGTTATAAACTCAACTGTATGGTTTTTTGGTATGTTTATTACATGATTACTGAGCCAGTGGCCAATTTTGATGGTTCTTTTTTAGAAAGATAGGTCATGTTACCAAGCTGGTCCGATATTTATTTTATCATGATCCCACTGTGATCTTTGAGTTATACTTCAAAGAGCAAAAGCGAATTATTACCTAGTGGAAGTAGTTCAATTTCAAGTACCATTATTATTAATAATTTTAATTGAACGTTAAAAGCTGCCGTCCGCGCGCCGGTTTTAAGTTGCGCCATGGCGTCGCCGGTCAGTATGTTACAATAAATTGTACCTGTTTTTTTTACACACTTTTTTAGTATATTTTTATTTATTCGTTCTAAGTATAGCTATAGTTAGTTGTTTTGTATACGATGCCTCCCATTTTATTTTCACAGCTTAATTTTTTTTGGGTTGGCTGGAAGAAATTTCTTTAGTTAGAGATAAGCTCGCCTTTTGTGCATTTTTAACTTCTCGTGTATTTTGTGTATTTTAATTTTTGTGTGCAATAAAGTGTTAAATAAATAATTTTTTTTTAGAGTATTTAAACTAGATTTATAAATCTAAAAAGCTTATGGTGTTCTCCAAACACTTCAAAGAACTGATTCCCGTTGGAATTTTTTCTTAAATTTAATTTTCTAATAAACTTGACGATTGTTAATTTACAAAATTTTCCGGGACTTGCCTTATCTTTGCAAACTAAAAAAAACATATAAATAATTGCCGTAATTTTTTTTTGCTTCGTAGAGCCCTTCTTATATACACACAAAAGAAGATAGGATGATAAAAGTTTAAATCAATTGAATACTTTGTTTCTAATTATTTTTTTAAGTTAACAAAAAAAGAAAAGTCACCGTAATGTTGTAATTTTTTTTTCCATTAGTATTCTACCGTTTTTATGTCATTGTAAGACATGTATTTATTAAAAAAAAAAGTTTAGCTCCATTTGTTTAATTTTTTTTATAAGCAAATGGACTATTTCAATATTTAAAAAAAATTACAATATTATGAGAAATTGTTATTTATGATCTATTTTTTTAAAAATTTCTTAATAACTAGTTTAATTGTTCATAAACGTTATTTTCATATAACTATTGCTTAAATAATTAGTTAAGATTTTTTTTCTTTAAAAATCATAATTGATAGTTCTCTAAAAAGTAACAAAAACAATTTTTTTAATCAACAATTACATTGTTTATTATGTTAACAATTTGTTATTAACTAATTGTCAACTTTTTTTACTGTATAAACAATAAAAAAAAGTTAAGATTTAAAAAAAAAATCATAAATAACAGTTTCTCATAATATTGTGAATTTTTTTGTTTTTCAATATTGAAGTAAGTAGTATAATTTATTATAAACAAATGGAACTACATTTTTTTATGTCTTTCAATGACATAAAAACGGTAGAATACTAATGATGGAAAAAAATATTTTTTACAACATTACGGTGACTTTTCTTTTTTTTGTTAACTTAAAAAAATAATTATAAACAAAGTATTCAATTGATTTAAACTTTTATCATCCTGTCTTCTTTTGTGTGTATATAAGAAGGGCTTTACAAAGCGAAAAAAAAATATGGAAATTATTTACTTATATGTTTTTTTTCTAGTTTGCAATGATAAGAGAAGTCCCAAAAAATTTTGTAAATTAACAATCGTCAAGTTTATTAGAAAATTAACTTTAAGAAAAAATTCCAACGGAAATCAGTTTTTTGAAGTGTTTGGAGTATACCATAATTTTTTTAGACTTTTAAATCTAGTTTAAATACCCTAAAACAAAATTTATTGTAACATACTGACCGACGACGCCATACGCGCAACCTAAAAACGGCGCGCGAACGGCAATTTTCAACGTTCAATTAAAATTACACAGTACAGTTTCGGGAGTCGGAACTTTTTGTTAGTAAATTTCCTACTCTTTAAGGATCTTTTTTTTAAATCCAAAAACATATTAGTTTACGAATTATTAGCAAAATACTAAACACTATTTTTTTACAATCTTTAATTGTTTATAACTTTTGGAATTTTGAATGTGCTAATTCACTTTTCTAGCAAAATTATCTGGACATGATTCCGGATCGAATGAGCTATTGCACATAATTTTAGCACCATTATGTATATTTAACACCATTTTCAGCCTATCGACTAGACTAGGTATAACAAAAGCTTCAATACTCCCCACAGTAGGTTCTTTCTTTTGCTTAATTCGTGGTACAGAGTGGTTTTATAACGAATCTAAGGAATAGTACCAAGTTAGATTCTATTATATGGGAGTAAAATATTTTTAAAACGAGGGTGTTATTTTAATGCACTACTTGAACGTAGTAAGAGATTCAAACTAGCCATAAAAATTGCGATATATTGGTTTCTGCTATCTACGTATATCAATTTTATGTACATTTTGTATATTTTTAGGAACTGAGCACAACTTCGACATATACGGTCCCGATCTTGTAAGCAACCTCGACATAGAGTATGACTATGTCAGTTGCCTGCACTATGGCCCATACGCCTTCTCTGCTAATGAAAAACCTACCATCATCGCTTTACAGGTTCGTTTCTAAAAATGTTTTAGTAGTTAATGATATGATTTCAATTTCAATACTATAACATTATACACAAATATTTTTTTTAAAAAATAATTAAAGTTTGATTATCATTAACATTTTTCTTTTTAGTTCTGTATTAAATTAAACTTAATATAAACTCATATTTACTCACAATGTTAAGTGATGTATACGCGTAGAATCTATACATTAATACGTGATATGTGAGCATACAATTCGGCACACTTATAGTTTATATACAGGAGAAGTGCAGAACGCTAATATTTTTCAATAATAATGCTTATAAAGTACATTAAATCAATAAATAAAGCATTACCCGCACTACCATGCATTTGACACACACAAACAAATATATTGATTTTGACGATAAAAGAGCACAGATGGCGCACTTACTGTTCAGGAAACAAAATAGTTGGTTTTTAGAAATGAAGATGGCATTCTTATCAACAAGATATTAAAATTTGGATATT
>NJDC01000345.1:37105-52444 GCA_002245475.1 Calephelis virginiensis | reverse complement strand
CGCTAATATTTTTCAATAATAATGCTTATAAAGTACATTAAATCAATAAATAAAGCATTACCCACACTACCATGCATTTGACACACACAAACAAATATATTGATGTTGACGATAAAAGAGCACAGATGGCGCACTTACTGTTCAGGAAACAAAATAGTTGGTTTTTAGAAATGAAGATGGCATTCTTATCAACAAGATATTAAAATTTGGATATTAAAATGGTTGATGGTCGCCTCTGTGGTCTAGCGGTCCGGGTGTTGGACTTGACTGCATGAGGTCTCGGGTTCGAATCCCGGGTCGGCCAACAAAAAGAAAATTGGATTTTTCCAATTTTCTAGGTCGGGATTGGAAATGTGCCCGGTTGGCGATAGGCTTGCCACCTATCACATTGTGGGACTTAGTGTCTTCGGCTAGTCGTGAGTGCCTTGGTTGTACCTCTGCCTACTTGTTCGGGGATATGGGCGTGAAGATACTTTTTTTTAAATGGTTGAATTTCGACCAATGGGTTACCACTAGTTCTTAATAAATAACTGCGTGCTTTAACACACATAGCAAAGGATTTGGTGTAAAGATGTACATGTAAGTTAAATTTGCATATCACCCATATGCATGTCATTGCAAACGGACACTTTAAAACCTTGTAAACGAGTGTACACTTCTTGCAATTCATGAAGGCAAGCGGGCCTTACTTTTATAAACCTAACAATTACCGAACTACGTATTTGTTTAATTATTTGCCTCAAGCTGCGAATAAACATAAATATTTTTTCTTAAACTAACCGTACCGATTTCGGTCTCACGCACACTTTGACACAATATACAAACATGTATTTAACACAAGTAAAGACCGCTCGCCTTTGCGAGTTGCAAGTAACTAAACCTAACAATTCAGGGAGCGTTTTTCACCGCGTCCGCAGCAATCGCAGAACTGTGGTTTTTTTTCAAAACTCACAAGACCGGTAATTTGTGCCGTCACACAGCCGTCGCGGTTGAAATCATCGCTCGCGACGTTTTACAATTCTACCGGTACCGTTGGGCGACTACTGCCGCGGGATCCGCAAACAACAGCGGGCGCTGCGGGTGTAAAATGTGTAGTGGAAATGTGATCTTTTTTTTTATATGATATTGGAATGCAAACAAGCGACGGATTTCCTGATGTTAAGAAATTCACGCCGCCTAGAGACACCAAAGGTGGTATTGCGTTGCCAACCTGAGGCTGGGATGTTAGGCCTCGAGCAAAAGTAAGTTTACCGGCTACCTTACCCTCCGAACCGGAACACGTCATGACGTTATGGCGGCAGGAATAGGTATGGCGGTGGTAACAATCCGGACGAGTCGCTGCTAAACTCTACCACCTAGTCAGATGTCACGGTGTTAGTGACGGTGAGCCTATGCTCGCCTTTTACGAGCTGCCTGGCAAGGAAGGCAGATGGTCTATTCTACAAAGGAGCCCGGACCAACACGGGGAGAAATTTTTGCATACAAATCTACAATGTACAGAACCAGCGGGCCCGCAACCGCCGCGGGCGCGGGTAAAAATCGCTCCGTGAATTTCTTGTTGCCACGTTATTTTATAATTAAAACGATATTTTTCAGGAACACGAAGGTACCATGGGCCAACGCGTATACATCACCGACAAAGATTGGCTGAGGATCAACAGACATTATGGATGTGAAGGCGCTTGGGACTAAAGTTTAAAATTTAAAACAAATTTCTACATTACATCAAATCTCCATCATGTTCAAAATTTCCGAACAATGTAAATAAATCACGAAATAATAAATGACTCATTTTTTAAACACTGTTAATGTGATGGTTTAATTTTAGTGATATTTTTTTAATAGCAAACGGTTAGAAAAGCTTAATTGTGTTTAATAGAAACCTGTATGAACTATTTGTTACCATTGTTCTCAAATTGTCGCCTCTGTGGTCTAGCGGTCCGGGTGTTGGACTTGACTGCATGACGTCCAGGGTACGAATCCTGGGTCGCCCAACATAAAGAAAATTGGATTTTTCCAATTTTCTAATTAAAAAAAAATGTTGGTCGGGATTGGAAATGTGCCCGGTTGGCGATGGGCTTGCCACCTATAACATTATGGGACTTAGTGTCTTCGGCTAGTCGTGGGTGCCTTGGTTGTACCTCTGCCTACCTCTTCGGGGATATGGGCGTGAAGATACTTTTTTTTGTTCTCAAATTTGCCGCTGTATTAACGTCGACAATATAAGAAGAGAGAAGAAGAGAAGAGGCGAGCATAGGTTCATATATAGGTCATTACCAACAAGATAACAGTCACCACTGCCTAACTCCTGGTGCTATAATGACTGCGTAATGTTATGGTCTGGGGAGTAAGGTAGCCAGTAGACTAGCGAAATAGGCCTAACGCCAGGGCCACAGGATGGCGCACCTATAACTTCTAAAATCTCTACAGGGCAAGCCTATCTCTTACCATGATTAGAGCCATGCACAGTACTACCAGAGATTAGTAAATATATATATTGTCTTTGGTACTACTATTTAAATTATGCGCTTCGGCTTTACACTTTATACTTTTAGTTTTAAATTGGCTGACCGAGTTTTGGCGCCATCGAGAGAAAAGATGGTCGAAGTTTTTTCATAATTATTGAATTTCGTGTTGATATTGAATTGAGTGAAATTAGTCAATTTTGGTGTCATTTTGTACAATTTTGTTCAGTAAAAGTGCACAAATGAAATAATCATAACGAAATTAGCGTATCGTATATTTTCTCGTTGCCGCCAAATCTCGTTACATGAGCTTGTGTAAAAAGGCCATCGCTTTACCCAAGAGCCTGACATGATTTACTGACGACTTATGACTGATGACTAATTAAAATTAATTGAAATTGATATAAAATTTGATGCAAATTTCTACTTGACTAATGGCTAAATACTAACGTGAAGGCCAAAACTTAAAGAAAGAAAGATTGGCTGACCTAATCTTAATTTAAGCCAAACTATTAATTATGTGCAATAAAAACTCTATATAGATATATCTTTAAAATACATTCGGATTTCCGAAGCTTAACGAATATAGCCGAAGCGCTAAATTTAAATAGTATTACTGTAGGTGTTCGGCAACCTCTCTAACAAAAAAATCTGAGAATTATATTTCTAGTCTTAAATGTTGTTGTTTATTTCTGACTATATTTTTAAAACGGTATATTTATGAGCGTTAACCAAAGATCGGTTAGCTTAAAGAGATCAGCAAAAAGTATTATTTACAAAACAAGCCGGCACAGTTTTTTTAACTCCTCCCCAAGGAGCAATGCGACCTTCATGTTCGGAGAACACGTGACGCCAAACGTCAAATGGCGTCCACACTTCTTAATTAAACAGGATAAATGTGTCCATTATATTGAAAAGGAATACCGGATAAAGAACACCGCACAGACATAAAATAAAATAAATGTGAAAAGCGAACTTTGTCCTTTATAGAATAAGTATTCATTGTGCACTAAATATCTAAAATAAGGTAATTGCGCCTAAGATGGCCCAGTTCTTAAGATGGCCTTTTTTCAATATTTTGTATTTTTTAAAGTTTAAGGAGTTTAAATTACTATCAACGGAACATAGTGGTAATTTAAACTCTTTTAAGTATACATTTATTGAAAATGGGCCATCTTATGGACAGGGCTATCTTAGGCGCAAGTGCCTTATGCTATTAATAAGACATAAAAAATAAAAAAAAAGGATTAATCGTCAAATCTGTAAGGTAACAATGTGATATAAACGTAAAAAAATAAAAGAACTTTTGTGCATTAGTGCTTACAATAATAAGAAAAATATTTGTAGGTGGCTAAATTTGGGAAACAAAACATATATTCAGATTTTTTTAGAATTTTTCAAAATCTACGAAACTGATTAAACGATGAAATATACTTTACAAATCCGTATGCATATTATTTGCATTATCAAAATTACTGACGTGATAGTTCTCAGTATACTAATAACTTTTAGAAGTCATAACTCAAAACATTCAGGGACGTTTGAACGTGTAAACAACCCAAAGTTAGTTTTTACTTGATTATTAATTATAACAATGCTAATACTTTCTGCCAGGCAGCTTGTAAAAGGCGAGAGAGAGCTTGTAGGTTAGAAGTCACTAGCACCGTGACATCTGACTAGGTGGTAGAGCGACTCGCCCGAATTGGTACCGTCACCTCTCATATTCCTGCCGTTGCCTGCCCCGTAGTTGCACTTGACTCCACAAGATTCCAGGTTTGATCTCGAGTTGGGCTACCAAAAGAAAACGTGTTTTTTTAATATTCTTATTATAAAAAAATAACAGTGTTGCGGGGATTGAACATGTGCCCAGTTGGGGTATGACTTGTCACCTTTCATATTGTGGGACTTAGTGTCTTCGAGGATATGGGCGTGAAGATATTGTAAAACTCAGAAAAAGAAAACAAAACACAGGGAGCGAAATTTCAATGCTTAATATATTTACCTTTTTATAAATTTAGATTATACACAGAAAAATACAAAAAGTAACACCTAAATATATTTTCTTATTCAAATTATTATTAAATTTCGTTCTTTGTGACGGATATTACTCAAAAATTACATAGTAAAGTAACTGCTACATGGCAATCTATTTTTCTTCTTTATTCTAGAGTCAGTTGACAGTAAAATAATCGTCACTCTTTCCACTTCTGCGTTCAACTTTATTTTTTAATACGAGATGACCTATTTCTTTTATTTACACAATTTATTTGTTGTCCCTTATCTTAGCTTCGAATTTTATTTCATATGTTGCCTTTTTTTTAACGTGTGGAAATCCATCATGGATACCCGCCACTTTCGGGGAAGTGGCGGGTTATGTGAGACTCCTACTCACTAAAACCACACGGTGTCCTCTCCTTCACCAGGTACCGGAGCTGTGGGGATGCTTTCGCAAACTTCCACTGCCCCGGCGGCGCTGGATCCAACGATCCCCTTCTGGTGGCCCTCCTCAACAGGGGCCGCATATCGTCTAAAGTGGTACACGGAGACACAGCGTGCACCACTTCGGGGGTTCCAGTGGCGACAGACACTCCCGTACCTGACGCAACCCCATCTCGACAGGGCGGGCTATGGATGAAAAGCCCGCCCCCTTCCCCGCACACCTGAAAGCCGCCAACCCACGCGGGCCCAAGGGCCCACCACCCTGTGTGCGCTCCTCGTGTCCCCTCTTGGACAGAGAGGGATAGCGAGGAGCGCCCTCCCTGATCCCAATTAGTTTCACCGGGGTCCCGGCTCAACCCCAGTTACTCAGCCCCCCCGCCACGACAAGGCTCGGACCATTGGAGGTTTCATATGTTGCTTAAGTTAACTTAGTCCAATGGGCATTAACACAAAATTTTATATAAAATCGAGTTATTTCTTTATTAAGACAGATTTCCCTTTATACGACACCAATTGCTACAATATCAC
The DNA here is from genome assembly GCA_002245475.1 of Calephelis virginiensis. Classification (NCBI taxonomy): domain Eukaryota; kingdom Metazoa; phylum Arthropoda; class Insecta; order Lepidoptera; family Riodinidae; genus Calephelis; species Calephelis virginiensis. The sequence goes on along the minus strand of NJDC01000345.1, from coordinate 47,012 downwards.
AAACAGTTTGATGGGGAAATAGTAAGAAAATACAAGTAAATGTTTAACCACATTTATTTGTTAATTCTTTAGCGAATTAATAACAGCAATGTTTTGATTGATTTACTTTTTAGGAAAAGTCTTTATTCTTAACAACTCATGGCCACTGCACCAGCAGCTTTGATCTCGGTAATCACGAGCTACTTGCCGCTGTCACCATAAATACTGTCAGGACAAATTTCCACCGTTTGAAATCACCGAGATCATGTGCTGAGGCGCCAATGTAATCAGATTTATTGTGGCAACACCAAAATTAAACGGCGTACTTGGTAATAAAATTGTATTTCAAAATTATTACTTACACAATTTTAAAAGGAAATGCCAAACGCGTTGTGTCCTCTTGTATAGTAGTACTATTTAAATTAGGCGCTTCGGCTATAATCGTCAAGCTTCGGAAATTCTAATATATTTTAAAGATATCTTTATAGAGTTGTATTACATAATTAATCGTTTCGCTTAAATTTAGATTAGGTCAACCAATTTAAAAATAAAAGTATAAAGTGTAAAAAGAGTAAAAAATTTAAAGCTGAAGCGCATAATTTAAATAGTAGAAATGTACCCCTGTTTCCTCTCAGTATTAAACACTAGACTATTTTTAATTGAAATCTTATGAATTTAGGACAGACCGATGAAGAGGCTGGAAGTGTGAGAACGTTTATTACATTAATATACCTATAATATAATATACCTACCCATATATAACACAGTGAAGAGTGTAGGAAACGTCTACAAACACTAAAATTTATATATGTATACGTAACGTAATAAATGAAGGATAAATTCTAAAATAAAAATAACTACGTTTATGAAAACCGACTTCAAAACTAAAAAGTAAAAAAATATTTATAATATGTGCTATTTACTAATAGGTTTGAAGTCGGTGCCAAGCCAATTTAATACTTACTTATGATATAATAATTTATTAGTTTTAGGCTTGGCACTGACTTCAAACCTATTGGTAAATAACAAATACTATAAATAATAGGTAACATGTAATTGATATCTTTATTATTCTTTACTTTTTATTTTTTAAGTCGGTTTTTATTAACGTAGTTATTTTTATTTAATACTTTTAGTTTACTGCTGATATGATCTAATTTAATAAAAATAAACATCGGGATAGCTGAAAGTAGATAAAAATGCTCATAAAATAAAAACTAATGGGCCTACCTAAATTATTTTTTATGGGACCAATTCGAAACGATCAAACAATAAAAGAATTACGTAAATCAGTTCAGAAACCTTGGAGAAATCGGTGTAAAAAAAATATACCGGCCGAATTGAGAACCTCCTCGCTTTTTTTGAACTCAGTTGAAAGGGTAGTGCATAGGTTGTTATAAAATTTTGGTCATAGATAGCTAGCTCTGCTAGACATTGTTTGAAATGAAATGAAATGAAATTTATTTATTTGCGGAAGATGTGTGTTTAAAAGTTGTTACAGAATACTTATACCAACATATTCTACCACATTGTGGTGTGCAAATATGTAACTTAATAAAATACATTGTATTTTTTTATTTTTGTTATTCATATATTTTAACATATAAATTCGTTTAAATATATTTACTACTAGGTTAGCTCTTATTTATTTAAGCAAAAATTTTAACGATCGAGTTTTACCCTATCTACTACACTACCACCGTTTCCAAACCTAGTCAGACAGGAGAAAAAACGGCGAAAGTTGATAGAAGTTTAAGGTCAAATCTCGTAATTATTGTTTATTTTAAACGCCTAGGTATGTATATGTATATGTTAACTTGACATTTTTTCATGTAATGATACTTGTTTGGTATAATTATTTAGGTAAGTAATTTTTAAAAACAATTATTATTGACGATTATATGTGTACTAGCCGCATATGTATACTAGCCATAGCATGCTTTATAGGTTATTTTGTAGGCAAGCCTAAGAGTAGCAGTGCACTATTAACTTTTTTGGTAGCTTAACAATGAGCATTTCCAACCATCAGGAAACGGTCTTATGTGGCTAAACATATAAAAAATATATTTTATTATTTAAAACTTTATTCCAGGTTTCAGAATCAGAATAAAAAAATCGACAGTTTAAGAAATTAACATTCAGTTCCAAACAAATTCAACGAATCCGATACAATAATTTATTGTTTATTATTAAATAAATGTTAATAATTCGCTAGTATTGTGTTGAATACCTAAAATCCAATTCCAATTTCCAATTTGAATTAAAACTAGATTCAAAAACCCCAGTAACACGCCAGTAGGATTACTATCGGTACCATTTCAAGGATAATAAATAGCCACGTTTATTTTCTAATCCAGTAATAAAGAGATGTCTTTCTGTTGACAGGTCATGGTCGGCTGAAGTGTCGGCGTGTTGGTGTATCTGTAACCGATACCGCCGACTTCGGCAGGGTGGTCGGCTATTTGGGAAATTCGGAGAACTGCTTCTGTGTAATATTGAGTTACATTTAAATGTTGCCAGTATGATTTTCAACAGATTTTTAGAAGAAAGGATCTTCAGGATGATGTATATGTAACTTTTAAATAATCTATACTTTCATACCTAATCATCACTATATAGTCGCTTTCCGCTGTCTGTCCATATGTATGTTTAGATCTTTTATCTTTTTAATACATTAAGTGATTCCAGAGGTTTTTAAGGCCCCATACTTAGTCAGCCAGAAGAGCCAATCAGCGCACTCCCCCGTTCCATGATTACTATGAAATTTTGCGCTCTAAAGTAAATGTCTTAAGCGCAAAATCACTATTTTTGACACTATAAAAGTAATTTGAAAAAAAATATAAAAACTGAAACAGTTATCTTTTAGGTATAATACTTATCTATGTTTATGTTAAATCTGGTATCGATATTTTCATAATTGAAGTAGACAGTTGGATTTTGCTTTCAAAAAAGGGTTAACTTTTTGTTTTTTTCTATCGAGCAAAGTGAAATGAATCGTGTTTTGGAAACACTAGTCTTATAAAGCATATTAATGTTAATCTTGTGTATTTTTGTCGCCAAGATCCACAATTGTTACAATTGCTTTGTATGAAAAAAACAGTATATTGCTGACGTATTTTGGCATACATGGCCCCTTAAGTAGAATTATATAGAAGTTTGTCCTTCTGTGCGAAGCCGGGATGGGTTACTTGAGTACATAGTATAAAACAAAGCCGCTTAAATCGTTTAAATTACGAAACGGATTAGCTAGAATACGGCGGAATAGCTAGAGTGATTCACAAGCAAATTTTATATATATAATAACATAAAAGTATGTCCCAACCGTGCGATGCTAGGACGGGCTGCTAGTATATATAAGTGCGAAAGTTTTTCTATCCGTCTGTCTGTGTGTTTGTTACGTTTTTACAGCTAAACCGCTGCGCCGATTTTGTTGATAGGAAGGTATTTAACATACATTTAGATATAGTTATTGGCACTTCCCAAAGCTTATATGAAAATCTTATCTACTTAACTGATAAAATAAATAATTATCAATGGACAATTCACACCAATGGAATCTAACCCCAAAGTAAGCAAATTATATGCTTGTGTTTTGGGTGTTAGTCAACGATACTGTTACATAGAAATACTTAAATAGATACCAGAATAAATTTAATGAACACCCAGACCCGGAAATGCAGACATCTAAATGTTCTTCACACAAATGTCTGCCCCCGTCGGGAATCGAACCCGAGCCTCGCGGTGTGTCGATTAGTTAGGCCTGTACGCTAGTCACTCGACCAACGAGACGGTCAAATTACGCTACGACGGTCTGATTTACGCTAAATAATAAATAATAGACCTCCCGTTAAATAAATTTGAAAATGAATCATAGTATTGCTAAATATTTATCAGATAAAAGTACTTGGGATTAATTGCTCCAATCTCTTAAAAATGATGATGTATTATGTATTACTACTTCATTTGTAAAGAATATGGGTAGGCAGAGGTACAACCAAGGCACCCACGACTAGCCGAAGACACTAAGTCCCACAATGTGATAGGTGGCAAGCCTATCGCCAACCGGGCACATTTCCAATCCCGACCAACATTTTTTTTTATAAGAAAATTGGAAAAATCCAATGTTCTTTTTGTTGGCCGACCCGAGATTCGAACCCGGGACCTCATGCAGTCAAGTCCAACACCCGGACCGCTAGACCACAGAGGCGATAAGAATATGGGGAAAAAAGATAAGCCCATATGATAAGCGGATAAGCTGTTTTCAAGCTTTAGCGGGATTAACGAACAGCAATTGCTTTTTATACGAATGAAGATTTTTTAAAATTGGTCCAGCTATTTAAGGTAAAAATTTATTTCTAGGTAGTAGCAAATTCTTAAATTATAGGTAAATCAAAGAAATACTTATTACTTTTACACTAACATCCTTATTATTAATAACTAGTAGGTACTTAAACACATTTTTTGTATATTTTGACTAGAATCCTTATTACTAAAGTTATTTTAGTGAGACTTGGTGGAAATGAAAAAATACACAATACACTAATGTCTTCATAAACATTTCATTTGTGCACTTTAACTGAAACTGCAAAATTATTTTTTCAAACGATAGTAAATGGTTCCGAAATTGTCACACATAAATTTTATCAACGCCCTCATCATGATAAAATTAATACGGGACTACCTCGGAATCATGACCTATCTTTCTACATAAGAATCACCAAAAAACGTTAGACTATTGACGGAGTAAAAACAAAGGTACATAAATTCGAATTAAGACCCTCCTTATTTTTGGAGGCTGTTAAAAACTGCACAAAATGCCACCAAAATTGATTAATTTTTATTTTATTTTATTTGTTTTTTTCTTATTTTTATTTATATATAAAATAATTATTTTTTTTGTTCGATAATTCAAAAAAAGAATGCGACCGTCTTTTCTGTCAATGACGTCAAAACTCCTGATTTTTTTCGATTGCTAATTTTTCGGCGTAAAGGACATTTGCCTCTGAATCCAATCCAACAAGTAAACAACCTGTACCTACATAAGAAAAAAAACACGACAAGACGGCTCTTGATCTCTCACTGGCACCAATAACTTTTTATATTAAAATCAATTTATTAAAACAGTCAGTCAATTAAAAAAGACATGTAAAATAAAATACGTATGTGAAGTGTTCTTAACACTACTTGCCTACGCTTAAAATCTCTAAAGAAATGTGCATGTCTAAAGTTTACTAATATAATTAGAAGATAATCATGTCATTATCTTTGTTTAATAACTAATGTCGCAGCATCATTCAAAAATGCCAAGCTTTGACGGCCCGTTATTCAAGTTTTAAACATGCAAAAATCAATACAAAAAAATACCAATCCCTGGGGATGTCATCTTAAAAACTGAATTGTAAAAATAGTGAAATGGGTAACACTGACAAGCACTTAGCGGTCCCGATAAAGACGTCGAAGTGTTGTAAAAAAGTGTCAACGTTTAATGTTATTATGGTCGTAAAAACTTTAAAAAGCTCACCGGTCATGTTTGAAATTGAGTGTTTTTAATTAAGATTATAGTTTTGTGCTCACAAATTTGACGTTTCCTGAGGAAACATGAATTTTACAACTTATTTGTAGGCCGATAATTTGTTGATAATCATGAGTTATGTCTGGATGGCTACAACATTCCTTGCATGAACGTTTTGAGAGTTAGTTCAAATACCAGTTAGCAGTAGTAGAAGTATCTTGACGCCCATATCCCCGAAGAGGTAGGTAGAGTCACAACCAGGGCACTCACGACTAGTCGAAGACGCAAAGTCCAACAATGTGATAGGATAAGTCTATCGAGGAACGGGCACATATCCAATCCCGTAGCTCAACGTTATTTTTTATTAGAAAATTTAAAAAAAAACATTTTCTTTTTTTTGTTTTCGGACCTTAAGAAGTTAAGTCCAACACCGGACCGCTACACCACAAAAGTGATTAAAGACCTTTGAGTAGGTATATTATATTTAAATTGGTCAGTAAAATTTAACCTAGCCTTCAGTAGGTACAGTTAGAATAAGTAACAATTTATGTAGGGTTGGGTCTAGAAGACCCGCCTTGATCGCCTAAAAAAATTTAGTGTGAAAATTTTATTGTTGAAAATAATAAAATATTAAATATGTAAACATGTTATTAATAATGTAAAAATAAGACGTAATAATAAATTTTATTTCATTACTTTAATATTTGTACAATAAGACGCAATAACATATTTTTTTTACGGGGAAGAGGCGAGGGTTTTAGCGCCAGCTACTGAACAGTGTAGAAACGTCGCACAATCATTAAAATAAATATACTACAATAGTTTCAAAATCGCATTGATCAAATAAACCCAAGTATGCGATCGCCGGGTAAAATCAATCAGGCAAGAATTCAAATGTGTATTAAAAAATTAAAAACAGTCAGAACAACACTGGTTAGCAATCTCAATATTTTTTTTACTTCGCCTATCGCCTTTGTGGTCTAGCGGTTCAGTTGTTGGACTCGACTGCATGAGGTCCTGGGTTCGAATCCCGGGAAGGGCAATAAAAAGAAAATTGGGTTTTCCAATTTTCTAATAAAAAAAATGTTGCTCGGGATAGGAAATGTGCCCGGTTGGCGATAGGCTTGCCACCTATCACATTGTGGGACTTAGTATCTTCGGCTAGTTGTGGGTGCCCTGGTTGTACCTCTGCCTACCTCTTCGGGAATATGGAGTTCACCGTGCTAGTGACCACTCTTTACTTATCTCTTATGAACTGCTTAGCAGATGGGCAGTTTCTGCAGTTACAGTGTAATAAATCTTTATGCCCGTATCCGTGAAGAGCTGCTCGTATACAGAGAAACAAACAGTAGACCTGCGATTAGCCAAAGGTACTACTTTATAATGTGAGAGGCGGCGAACTTATCGCTAAGGAGGCATTTATCTGATCCTGGGTAACATTGTGTTTATTAGAAAATCATTTTTTAAAATGCCCAATCTGCTAATCGAACCCGAGACCTCAATTATTTAACACCAACACTGAACCACTTGATCACATAGGCGATATACTTTGTCTGCACCTAAGACTTGTACGTTTGCTTTTTAATGTAATATTATTGTAGCCCATACTTTCTCATTATCTAGCATAACTGAGAATAATAATAAAAATATATTTATATAGTTAAATAACTTTTTATTGTCCACAACAAATATTACAAAAGTGGACTAAAACGTAAATAAAACAAAGTACAAATGAGCTTTCTTAACTCTAATAAAATAAATTATTATAGTTATAATTAATTATCTTGATTGTGATTAATTAATTGTTATTGAAATCTAAACATACGAATCTTTGGGTTTTTTTAAGAGCACAGGCTTTTTAAAACTTTTGTTTTTTTATGAAGATTTTGTTTTGAAGTTATACTTCTTTAGGCGCGATTGGGAAAAATGATGAGAGCCAATTTTTACGATGCGCGTGCACACCGACAGATAAATGTGACAGTCTGAAGTTAGTTGCTACCGTTGCTACGGACAGAAAAAAGCAACACCCTAAAGTTAGTTGCGAACCTTTTTATTTTTTATTGCGTCCGAACCGTTAGAGTTAGAAAGTTGCTTACTCAGAAGTTAATTTTTTATTATAATACATTATACCTAGTAGTGGATGTTAGCTACTACTGTATACGTACTGTAACATAGTGGGAAGGGTTCCGTAGTACGGATATATCTTTGTTATTTGTTAATATTTGTTAATATAATATTTGTTAATGTCTACCAAAACCTCTCTAAACTAAAGTTAACTCTAGTGTGGAAAATAAAATTATAGCAAAATATGTTAAATATTTCAACTAACAAAAATTACGTTTACGTTTATTTTTTTAATTAGAAATACGTTTATTTTTTTAATTAGATTGAAAAACATTTTTTATTACAAATTTCAGAGTCGGATTTTTCGTGTTTTTATAATCTGTAACTTCCGTTGACTCACACGATGTAAACATGGCGCCTACATAATCCGGATGTTTGTATGTTGCAAATCGCACGACCCGTTAACTACAAAACCCATTTATATGCCACAAACGTCAACACAGGAGTGGTTGGCAATGAGGCATGACGTTTTTAAGATTTATATGCCAATAATACACGCCATGGTGGTCGTTAATTACTAAAAATCTCTAATTTAGATGTTCATTAATAATTTTGTAAGAGTTTTGGCGTTCCGTAAGTCGATTAGAAGTGGTTTATTAATACAATTCATTGTTAGTTCTTTTTACACGTACATTGTGTAGAATACAATCTAATTTGGATATTGTTGTGCTGCCTTTTAAATTATGCAGCACTTTTTAGATATACTTTACGACTTATTCTCATATTTATAGGAAAAGATAAGAAAGACAAAAAAACAAAACAAAGAAAAATAATAAAAAAAAAATCGTGTGAGCAATTTCTAGGATCGCAGTCACCTTGACAGGAGATTTTTGTACAAAAAAAATCGCTAATTGCAGGTACTGGATATCATGTTAAAATTATATGGAACAGTTAAAATGTTTCTAAGCCTATATAATTAAAACCCAGTAAAACTGCATAAATAGCTTCTTATTTCTTTATCGTGTCCTAGTGTGTTAGAGTTAAGAAAAAAATAGACATTATCAGAAAAAACTTATCAATACATTAAAATAAAAAAAACAATAATGCTACAAGAACTGATACTAAGAACCATCTCCATCATATCACCTTTTTTCCAAATCATATTCAAAAAAATCCGATTGAAGTCATTCCATCCGTACAAAAATTATCATGCTACAGACGGACACACAGACACGTCAAACTTGTAACACGTCTTTTTCCGTCGGGGCTTCAAAACTAAATGCTGAACAAATTTACATTTGCTTACATCTAAATCAAAGGTTCTTCATGTAACTTTCGAAAAGTAAACTATTAAATAAATCCGCTATTAGCCGAGTAATTAGCGTAACAAACACACAAAAAAATTCAAAAAGCCTACCTCAGAATTCATAACCTTTTCGGAGACGTTTAAAAACATCCCTTTTTTAAGTTAAATTGCTCCTTTTTGGGGCCAGCTAAGACCCTTGGGCCATACTGCCACGTCTACCGTTTTTTTTTTCTTTTTAAAGGTTTATCTCTAATTCTTTTTAACGGCCATAAGTCATAAGTCAAAGTCATGTCAGGGTTTTGAGTAAGGTGCTGGCCTCGTTACCTGGGCCTCATGGCCTGGGGAAATACACGTTACACTAATTTCTTCATAAATATTTCACTTGTGCACTTTAACTTACCTATTCCTGCCGCCATAACGTCATGACGTGTTCTGGTTCGGAGGGTAAGGTAGCCGGTAAACTTACTTTTGCTCGAGGCCTAACATCCCGACCTCAGGTTGGCAACGCACCATTACCACCTTTGGTGTCTCTAGGCGGCGTAAATTTCTTATCATCAGGAAATACGTCTGCTTGTTTGCCTTCCTATATCATAAAAAAAAACTGAATAAAATTGAGCTAATTGCCACATATGTTAACTAATTTTACTCATAATTATACGAAGTTCAATAATTACGAAAAATCTATGATCATCTTCTTGCACGATGGCGCCAATACCTTAAAAACATCCTTATACTTGACTTATTACATTTCTGTCAACGCACGTCTACTAGTCTATTACTTATTTGTGGTCTTTAGTCTGTGCTTGATTACACCACACAAATAATGAGTTAAATCTCCCGGATGTTTGTAAGTTGCAAATCGTACGACCCGTTACCTAAAAAACCCATTTAGATGACAGAACCGTCATCACAGAAATGGTTGGCAATGAGGCATGACGTTCTGATGATTTATTACTCTTATTAGTTAATTAGTAAAAATCATTAATTGGATGTTTGTAATGTTTTTTTCTTATAAGATCATGTGGTATGTACTACATACGTCGGGT
>NJDC01000345.1:15363-35938 GCA_002245475.1 Calephelis virginiensis | reverse complement strand
TTTCATTAGTGCACTTTCACTGAACAAAATCAAACTAATTCCCACCTAAATTTACCAATTTTACTCATATTTTACACTAAATTCAATAATTGTGAAAAAATTACGACCATGTTCATTCACGATGACGCCAAAACTCCCATCCCTTTTTTAAGTTAAATTGCTCCTTTTTGGGGCCAGCTAAGACCCTTGGGCCATACTGCCACGTCTACCGTTTTTTTTCTTTTTAAAGGTTTATCTCTAATTCTTTTTAACGGCCATAAGTCATAAGTCAAAGTCATGTCAGGGTTTTGAGTAAGGTGCTGGCCTCGTTACTCAAGCTTATTTAGTGAGATTTGGCGGCAATGGGGAAATACACGTTACGCTAATTTCTTCATAAATATTTCACTTGTGCACTTTAATTTACCTATTCCTGCCGCCATAACGTCATGACGTGTTCCGGTTCGGAGGGTAAGGTAGCCGGTAAACTTACTTTTGCTCGAGGCCTAACATCCCGACCTCAGGTTGGCAACGCACCATTACCACCTTTGGTGTCTCTAGGCGGCTTAAATTTCTTACCATCAGGAAATACGTCTGCTTGTTTGCCTTCCTATATCACAAAAAAAACTGCACAAAATTGAGCTAATTGCCACATATGGTAACTAATTTTACTCATATATACGAAGTTCAATAATTACGAAAAATCTATGATCATCTTCATGCACGATGGCGCCAATACCTTAAAAACATCCTTATACTTGACTTATTACATTTCTGTCAACGCACGTCTACTAATCTATTACTTATTTGTGGTATTTAGTCTGTGCTTGATTACACCACACAAATAATGAGTTAAATCGCCCGGATGTTTGTAAGTTGCAAATCGTACGACCCGTTACCTAAAAAACCCATTTAGATGACAGAACCATCATCACAGAAATGGTTGGCAATGAGGCATGACGTTCTGATGATTTATTACTCTTACTAGTTAATTAGTAAAAATCATTAATTGGACGTTTGTAATGTTTTTTTCTTATAAGATCATGTGGTGTGTACTACATACGTCGGGTATGTCTTTAAAGGAGATTGAGTTCGATTTAATACATTCTCTCCTCTGTCATCTCATTATAGCCTCTGTGGTTTAGCGATCCAGCGTCGGACTTGAATTCTTGAGGTCCCGGGTTCGATCCCAGGATTGGGCAACAAAAAAAAGAAATTGCAAATGTCCAATTTCCTAATAAAAATAATGTTGCCCGGGATTTAATTGATAGATATGTGCTGGTTGACGATAGGATTTCCACCTATCACATTATGGGACTTAGTATCTTCGGTTAGTCGTGGGTGCCCTAGATGTGTCTCTACCTATCTCTTCGGGGATATAGGCGTGAAGATACTTTACTTCCTTTATTATTATTCTTTCATTAATTTAAACAAGAACCGAAATATGAAAGTTGAATGTGTAAAATCTGCAAACAAAATTAATTTGGATTTCTAGAGTTATTATTGTTTTGTTTTAGATCTTGCACCCTGAACCATAGTTAATTAGCCCCCGCCAGTAATTATTTTTAGTAGTGTGTGTATTGTTGGTGCTAATAAAAGAGTTTAGAGGTGTGTGTTGTGTGGAGCTGGATATATTTGGGAGTTTTAGCTCCCGGTAAGTCCAACTCATTTATAACGCACTATTTTGCCTGTTTGTCACGCCATAATACGTATACATTTAATTTTGGCAGGAAATTTTCAAATTAAATAATTTTATTTGGATTTTAGTATGGATTTCCGCAACGTAACGCCTTTTTCTATCAATTTACGATTTAGTTTGCTAGATTGTTCTATGAGTGCATTACTATGAGTAATCTGACTAATGATGGGTGATGAATTTTTAAAGTTTCTTGCCCGAATTAGTTTCACTACCTTTCCATTTTGTGATGCTACACTATTACTATTATTATACGTATAGTTTGGGGAGTCGGGTGCATTACTAGCGAGCGATGGGGTCATCGCTACCTCAAACAAACTCATTGATAGTTTTTTATCTTATAGGATAACAAACCACCACAAAGTTCTCCTGATGGTAAGACATAACCATCGTCTATAGACACCTTAGATGTTATAGGTGCGTCGCTGTCTTATGGCGGAGGTGTTAGGCCATGCACAATAGGCTACTCTACCCTACGAGCCGGAACATAACAGTCAATACGGCACTTCACCACCAATGTTTTTGGCTATTAAATTACCCTTGCTTACCTCTTACGAGCTGCCTGGCAGGAATAGGTACAGATGGTCTAATCCATACAGGAGACCCTAACCAACACCGGCCAAAACTAAATACATTTTTTTTATGATATTGGAAAGCAAACAAGCAGACGAATTTCCTGATGGTAAGAAATTCACGCCGCCTAGAGACACAAAAGATCGTAATGGTGCGTTGCCAACCTGAGACCGGGATGTTAAACAACAACAAACCGGAACACGTCATTTATGGCGGTAGGAATAGGTAAGGCAGTGTTACAATCCGGATAAGTCGCTGTGAAACTCTACCACCTAGTCAGATGTAACGGTGTTAAAGAAAGTAAGCATATGCTCGCCTTTTACGAGCCTGGCAGGAAAGGAGCAAAGAGCTGCAAAGGAGCCCGGACCAACACGAGGAAAATCTAATCGTATTTATTGAAAGAGCAAAAAACAATTTTATTTTAGTAACAATTAAAATTTCTGCATCGGAATTTTTTCAAGCATATTAAATTAAACCATAGGTTTAATTAATAAATCGTTGGTACGAAGCAGTGCGTGGATGCGACGTGATGGATGCGTTAACTAACTGGAGGTAATTGTGATGCGCGAGCGCACTACTGTGACAATGCTGGAAGACAATTTAGGAATAAATTAATTTTTTTTTGCGTAGCAGGCGTTGCCCGCGTGGTTAGTGGTCCCACGGAATCACTTTTTCGGGATAAAAACTATCCTATGTGTTAATCTAGGTTGCCCTTTACGTGTGCGCCAAATTTCATGTAAATCAGTTTAGCGGTTTTTGCGTGAAGGAGTACTAAATAAATATACAAACTTGCGCAGTTATAATATTAATAAGATTTTACTAGACTTTAATTTGTTTTTAACTTTTTAGTAAACTTTAATTAAAATATGCTTGGTGAGAGTCTGGTGCACATTGAACATTAGAAAACTTAAGGGTTACTAGAGCGGAATGCCCTTACACAGGTAGGTGTATAGAGTAACAATGGTGATAACTCTGACGCACAATTATTTTTTAACTTAATTTTAAGTTATTACTATCTTCTTTGAATGAAAGTGATGGAAGGACAATACACATCATCTGCTTTCAATTTAGTCTGCCCGCGAAAATTTAATCTATGCTCCGACATATGGTCAAAAGCAGCACATATTATGGTATCATGCGTTACTTTACTTTTTTAAGATGTGCAGTCTCTTTTGTTTTGATTTAGAATGGGCACCAATGTAAACTAACTAAAAGGACGTGCCATAGAATGTTAACTAAAGTATTAAGTGTTTACATGTGTAAATAAACTATTTTATTTAATATTAAATATTTGCAGACTACAATGTGGATGTTACAATAAAATTAAAAGTATAAAATACTATTTAATAATATTTTTCTGTACAGTAGCTAAGCAACCTCTTGATCACGTCAGTTTCCAAACCAAACTTTCTGCGTCGAAACTGGTAAATTTGTTATGATGCCACAGACACATACACACACAGACACACGTGCTCATACATATGTCAAACTTATAATACCTCTCTTTTTCTTTCAGGGTTCAAAAATATGGTGGTATAATTAAATATTTTTATATCAACTTCTTGAATGTTCCAAAATGTGTAAGTCGTATGTGGTATATAGTTTTTTTTCATTTATTTAAATTTAAAAAGTTTTCATAAAGGTTGACTTCCAACTCTGTGTTAGATTTTACAATTAGATTGTTACGAGAACACTTAAATCTATATGAAATTATTAAAATGAACACACACCACCTTTGTTGTTTGTCAGTGCTTGTTACTGTCGTAAACAGTAGTGTAGCCGGTAAAGTTTCTCACGCAAAAGCTTAACATTTTTACTTCAGCAAAGCATTTCACGGACGGACGGTTTCAATGGGGTATTTATTTCCTAACACCAAAACATCTTTCTGCTTATTTGCTATATTAAAAACATTTAATAATAATAAAACCTTATTGGAAACGGTACAAACTTACAAATTATTGTAGTACGATTGCAACCGCAATAGTCATACGACTGTGTCGCAGCTACTAACTCCATCTCCAGGAACAGGTAGATATTTATACATATGATGCATTCAAATTACGTTATGTGTGTGTATTTGTGTGCGTGTGTGTGTATGTGTGTAGGAGAATGTATGTCCATTATTAAATGTGTGTGAAAAGTATAAGTGTTTAAGCGTATGTGTAAGAAAACATTTTCAAAAAGAACATTACAGATCAATATTACCTATATTATTTATTATATTTAGTATGAATATTGATGATTTGTCCTCAAAAATCCAATTTAGTAGTCACCACACTGAATGATATTTTGACAAATGATAATGTTCTCGCGTTATTGCGACTACATCCCTGATGAACTCATTTATGCCAATATAGAACACGCCAACCACTTACACGAAATATCAGATACAAATACGTTCTCAGGTATAGACGCATTACAAATGAAGTACCTTTTTTTGTAATAATGGAAGGCAAACAAGCAGACAAATTTCCTGATGGTAAGAAATTCACGCCGCATAGAGACACCAAAGGTGGTATGGTGGGTTGTCTCGAGCAAAAGTAATTTTACCGGTAACCTTGTCCTTCGAACTGGAACATGTCAACGACAAGCGTTGGACGTTATAGCGGCAGGAATAGGTAAGGCGGTGGTACCAATCCGGGCGAGTCGCTGCAAAACTCTACCGCCTAGTAGAAAGTCACGGTGTTAGTTAGGGTAAGCCTATGCTCGGCTTTTACGAGCTGCCTGGCAGGAAGGCAGATGGTCTATTCTGCGAAATAGGCCGGACCAACACGGAGGAACCTACCACACACCTAACTCAAATACCATTTGTCGAGTCAAATTTTATGAAATAAAATGATGAATGAATGGGACTTAGTGTCTTCGGCTAGTCATGAGTGCTGTGGTTGTTCCTCTGCCTACCTCTACGGGGATATCGGGTGTGAAGATACTTTTTTAAATAATATGCAAACCGTAAAGTACTTGCTTTTAAATAAAAAAATATGAAAATTGTTTCATCCAGTAAAAAGTTGACAAAAAATATTTTTTTCTAAACGACTTTTAAAAAAGAAGGAAGAAGTAAAATAAAAAAATAAAGATTTGATTTAAAAGCTAGTATTTTACGGTTAGTTAGATATTTCTCCGTCATTGGTGAGTCGATTTAATTTTTTTTTGCCTGATAAATACATAGCACCGGCACCGTGGTGCTCTAATCGCAACTAAGCCTGAATCTGATAAAATAAACTGAGAGAAATCGAAAAAAAAAATTGACAATTTTTAGTGAACATTTTTGGGAAACTAAATTTTTGGGCAAAATGTGTAAATATGAAATCTTTTTTTTCATTTCATAAATAAAGCAGAGTAGCTTTATTTATTCACTTGATATTATTGAAATTTTTAATAGTTTTTTTTTCAGTTTGCTGCTTAGTCTGCCTATTGCATTTTAAAGAAAAAGAAGAAGATTTAAAGTTATTTCCTAATAATTTAATTAAATTATTTTTTTCTTGAGTGATACCAGAGATTAGTAAATAGGTAATGTCTTTGGTGATAGTTCATTCAACTAACTTAAGATTAGACCTTTTCCTCTTACGAGTTAGAGTTAGTCCATAATTACCGAAGAAGCCGCCAACCAACACCAAGAACGCGTTTTTTTATTGAACTACTTAAGTATCAAGTATCCCATCTCATTCAAACACTAGGATCGAAAAAAATATCTGTCGACTTCTAGGCAGCTCGCAAAATGCGAACATAGGCTTACCGTCACTAGCACCGTGACATCTGACTAGGTGGTAGAGTTTCGTAGCGACTCGATCGGATTGGCACCACCGCCGTATCTACTCCTGCCGCTATAAAGTCAGTACTTGCCGTTGCC
Source organism: Calephelis virginiensis (assembly GCA_002245475.1). Lineage (NCBI taxonomy): Eukaryota > Metazoa > Arthropoda > Insecta > Lepidoptera > Riodinidae > Calephelis > Calephelis virginiensis. The sequence continues at coordinate 29,843 of NJDC01000345.1, read as the reverse complement.
GTATTCCAGTTCGGAGGATAAGCTAGCCGGTAAACTTACTTTTACTCGAGACCGGGAGTCTCAGGTTGGCAACGCATCATTACCACCTTTGTTGTCACTAGGCAGCATGATTTTTTTACCATCAGGAAATCCGTCTGCTTATTTGCCTTCCAATATCATAAAAATAAAATAATTAAAACTCCTCGAACATTGACTTTATTAAGAATCTTTAAAAAAATATTATATTAAATGCAAATGCTTTTGATCAGTCATGATGTTAAATATGTTTTGATTAACGACTATCTATACATATTATAACGGAACACGACAAGACGGCGATACGCAAAGCTGTCTCCGCACGATACTGCGCCCGCGCTGCCGACAACTGTCAACTCCAATTATGGCCGCCATGACACTTTAGCGCATTTGCTTTTAGTTCAGTCTGCAATATTTTTTCTATCTTTTTCTACTTTTTACCGGCATAGTGCTTGTATTAATGGCATAAGACAAGCAATTTTATTATACTTAGCAAGTTGCTCGTGTATACATTGTATATGTATACTTGACAGTTGACTGCCTCGTTGGTCGTGGGGTTAGCGTAAAGACCTTAGACATGTGTTTCCCCGTGTTAGTCTGGGCTCCTTTGCAGAATAGGTCACATCGCTTGACATTACATAAATACATATCTTCGGGCCAAATCCCTACGAAGTAGACAGCAAAATCAATCAATCATGCATAATCTCGCAGACCTTACTGGCTACTGTTTCTTTTGGTAATATTTTGTACAATTTGGTTCAGTGAAAGTGCACAAATGAAATAATCACGAAGAAATTAGTGTATCGTGTATTTCCTAGTTGCCGCCAAATCTCAGTAAATGAGCTTGGTTAATGAGGCCACCACTTTACTCAAGACCGTGACATGACTTTCTTTGACGGCTAATGACCAATGTTTAATAATTTAAACCCAATTTTGTGAAATCGGGTGCATTGATGCAAATTTTACAACTTTTGTTATGGCAAATGCTAACGCTAGTGCCAAAAACTAAAGAAAAAAAATGTGTGTACCAGAGTACACAGGTAAGAAGTGAAACTGGATTCCAAAAATGTAACTACTCAAAACGGGCCGCAAAATACATTGGAGACATTTGCCAATCCCTACTCCGCTGGAGAAAGTATAAGAAAAAGATGGCGCGTAACGGAAAAATGTGACGCGTAACTACAAAATTGTTACACTAAATTTTTTCCAACCCCGATAAAGAAGTTTCACTTCAAAAAATAGAAATCATAATATAATAAACATCCAACAAAATACACATACATTCCTACAAATACATTCCAATAATTTTATAGTTATTTCAAGAAGAGCGCGTCTGTCAGTGCCCGCGACAGAGTACAGGCGTTTTTCAGCGTTTAACACTAATTCGAAGAGACAGGCGGCGGTTCTATTCCCGGCTTGGCACAGCTGAATCTTAGGGTTACAACTTGCAATGGATATTTCAAAAATCATACGCGTTAAAATCTTATTTTTCATATATTGATACATTACCACCTTGTGGGTGGAGAGGTTACCGTTCACTCCTGACTCCAAAGATTATCCGCTAGACTCAAGTTCGATTTCTGACAGAGATAAGTTTGAATGATATAGGTACCAATTTTTTCCGTTTCATTTGGTCTTAATACTTAATTTTAACTTTGCAACTGATTTTTGTAGACTTCTTTAGCTTAAGTTTATTACGTAGGAGTACTAATTTTCTATAGGAAATTCTTCACAAAATCAATTCTTCTTATGTTTGATGAAGGACATAGAACACAAAACTATGTTTTTTAAAATGTTTGTCGATGTGCCTGTTAAATTTTTACTCAAAAACTTCTGAAAATTGTTTATTAAATTGTTTGTAGAAGGAGTTAAAAGCCCGGTTCAAAATTTAGAATAACTTTTGCTGCGAGAAAATCTTTTCCATCACTTACCAAGAAAAGTCACTTAAACGTGCGTACACACCTTATCAGTTATCCTATACATTTATTAAAACAGTAAAAAGTAAAGTATCTTCACGTCCATATCCCCGAAGATGTAGGCAGAGGCACAACCAGGGCACTAAGTCCCACAATGTAATATAAATAATATAAAATACAATGAAACTGATTTGCGATGTACAAAGTCTAAACAAAGCACAAAAACAAACACTTCCGAAGGCGACTATCAACCAAAATCAAATCTACTCGTATCGTAATTCATTTCATCATTCCATCTCCATGTATACGTATTTATGTCTTTATGCTGAAACATTGTGTTAGACACAAGATTTCTTTCCACACATAAATCTACAATATAAAATAGTATCTTCACGCCCATATCCCCGAAGATCTAGGCAGAGGCACAACCAGGGCACCCACGACTAGCCGAAGATACTAAGTCCCACAATGTGATAGGTGGCAAGCCTATCGCCAACCGGGCACATATCCAATCCCCAGCAAAAAATTTTTTATTATAAAATTGGAAAAATCAAATTGTCTTTTTGTTTCCCGACCTGGGAATCGAACCCAGGACCTCATGCAGTCAAGTCAAACGCCTGGACCACCACACTAGACCACAGTAATAAAAATAAACCTGTTCGTGCAATATTTTTAATTACAATGTTTGCGAGTGGCGACTACCTAATGTATAACTACATAATACAGAACCCAAACTGTTCTGTTTCTCTGATCTCTGTACTGTTTATTCATTTTTCATGCAAATCTACTAAATAGGGTTTGACCAAATGTTCTGTTGTAGTAGCTTAAATCCCTGGTCGACATTAATAATACTTTTTACTAACCGAGTTCAAAAAACGAGGAGGTTCTCATTTCGTTAACCAAGTTCAAAAAACGAGGAGGTTCTCAATTCGGCTTGTATATTTTTTTATTTATGTACACCGATTTCTCCGTGGTTTCTAAACCGATTTATGTAGTTCTTTATCTATTTGTTGCGGAATAGTTTCGAGTTGGTCCCATAAAAAAAATATTCAAGTAGGCCCATTATCTTTTATTTTGTGAGCATTTTTTAACTATTTTTACGTGTCTTGATGTTTAGTTTTATTAAATTTAATAATATCAGCAATAAACTGAAAAGTATTCAATAAAAATAACTACGTTAATTAAAACCGAATTCAAAACTAAAAAGTAAAAAATAATAAATATTTATATATATTTTATTACTTATATATGTGCTATTTACTAATAGGTTTGAAGTCGGTGCCTATCCAATTTAATACTTACTTATTATATAATTATTAGTTTAAGGCTTGGCACCGACTTCAAACCTATTGGTAAATGGCAAATATAAATAGCACGTATTATATAATTAAATATTTATTATTCTTTACTTTTTAGTTTTGAAGTCGGTTTTAATTAACTTAGTTATTTTTATTCCCACTACTAACCACGAAAAGTCTCTTTTTTATTGTAATATGCGGGACAAAAGTGTGATCGGTTGCGATGGGGTTGATATGTCTCTGAACAAAACCCCTTTAAAACATTAGATTTAAAAAAAACTAGGAAAAGTCCTTTTTGGTTAACAAGTAGTAGGCAACGAAACAATAATTGTGGTCATTTGTACCTATAAGTACAAGTTTAAATATTTAATACTAGTTAGTGGTAGCTTATTGGTCGAAACTCAATTTTTGATAAGAACGCCATCTTCATTTATCAAGACAAACTATAGAGAAAATAAAATAATGTATATATTTTCAATTTTCTAATGAATATTAGAAAGTTTTGCTTGGGATTGGATATGTGCCCAGTTGGCTTTGTCACCTGCCACATTCTGGGAGTTGTAGGTTATAGTTATGTTTCTGCCTATTTCTTCGGGTATGTGGGCGTGAAGATACTTTAACTACTTTGTTTCCAAACTTTAAGAATACAGTTTGTATGCTATCTGTGATCTTATATCGTTATCATCAACATATTTTTTTGTGTGTCAGATGCATGACAGTATGTGTAATGTTTTTTTTTTTTTTTATATAGTACACTCTATAATCATTATTTTTATAAAATATTAGCGTTCTGCACTTCTCCTACACATAAACTATATGTGTGCCAAATTTCAAACTCCTCCGTCCGCAATTTTCGTTAAAAGGGGTCCAAAGTTTTAGCTTCACGTATTAATATATAGATTAATTCATTGGTGAACTAATAAAACGGCCAGATGTCATGCAATATTAAACGTATTTTACCTTGATGTGTATTATACCTCAGTTTAAGGTACTTGCATGTACTCGTACAGTACTACTATTTAAATTATGCGCTTCGAATTATCACATTTTACTCTTTTTAAACTTAATACTTTTATTTTTAAATTGGCTGACCTGATCTAAATTTGAAGCGAAATGATTAATTATGTAATAACAACTCTATATAGATATCTTTAAAATACATTCGGATTTCCGAAGCTTGACGAATATAGCCGAAGCGCATAATTTAAATAGTACTACTGTATGTAGGTATACACAGACCTATTTTTTTAAATTCTTAAACTGCACGAAAAAAGTTGTCCATCGCAAAGTATTTATAACTTTTGTAGAAGTACTGACGGTACACAGATATTTTTATGCATCCATCAACCACAATAACCTAATAAACAAACACACATTGTTAAAAATAAATTATTATAAATTCTCAATCTCAACACGAACTACCAATTCAATAATAGTAATAATTAATAATGTATTACAAACGTCTAACACAATATTAATTATTATGCCCAACCCGAGTTTAATAAACGCAGAATCCAAAATTATCTCAATAAATCCAGTAACCGGATACACCATGTTGTATTCGTTAAAATAGATTCTATAAAATTTCTAAATTTCGCTTCCGTACTACCTTTCAAAATCAATTACTGAAAACATCAATGCTAATTCTCAAAGTGCCATCAGCAATAAGTTTACAAGTCAATTATTATATTTTTAAATTTGTTTCACGTTTACTTTTTATCTTGGGCGGGCGCTGGAAAACCACGCCTTGTGCCAATCTCAGTAAAATCAGCCTAACCACCAACTTTCATATAAAATTCTAAAATAACTCCTATTTCTATCTATCTACAGCTTATTTTACTTTATATAATAAACAAACTACAACCTGAAGATCTTTTTTTAAGTTTAACTTTAATTAAAAGGTCTTTAGAGTTGAAAATTAATTGGTTTTCAAAATGGAGGTGTGTTCTAAATTGGGATGTTTGAAAAGGTTTTTTTTATACACATGCTGTAGGGATTGCGTATGAAAAAGCCAGATCACGCTACCAACTCCATTAGTTCGCACATTAGGTTGAGTTAGTTGAATTATTTAATTATAGTAATTCAATAATGTGAAGAATTAATAACAATTATTTGAATTTCGATCGAAGTTAAAGTGGACAAGACGCTACCTAAATCTATAGTGACAATCTTAAGAATAAACAATCGTTTTTCATTTTGTATTATACTATTTTCTGTGTATTTATTTTGAAATGGAGCAAAATAAAGGTAAGTTTACCTCATTTTTCTTTTGACTTTTTGTTATCTCTGAGATACGATTACACACACTTATGTATCATCACTACTTAATATAAAACAAAGTCACTTCCTCTATCCCATTTTCCCGTTCTGTGCTTAAATCTTTAAAACTACGCAACGGATTTTGATGCAGTTTTTTTAATAGATAAAGTGATAGAAGAGGAAAGTTTATATGTATATTTTGTACCCGTGCGAAGCCAGGGTGAGCCGCTAGTAATGTATGTATGTGACTACTTCACCATACTTAATTTGAACATGTTAGGGCAGAAAAAATGCAATATTTGTATTACAAAGGCTAATCTGAATTATATACCTAAGACAGTAAACCGTATTTTTAAGTGATAGGATAGCAAAGAAGCAATCGGCTCTCCTGATGGTATAAGATAGGCGTGGCCTATATATAAATGCTGTAAGTGCGTCGCTATCTTGTGGCCTAGGCTTAGGCTAATTATGTAAGATTATCAGCTATCCTACCCTCCGAACCGAAATATGACGTTGTCATGAAGGCGGCAAAAGTTGATAAAAGACAAACTTTAGAGATAATAAAATAATGTATGATTTTGTACATGTCTTTAATTAGTTAAGAGTCTAACTTGCCATTTATACTTCAAATATGGAAAATATGATAAGATTACTGAAACAAATGCTTTTAAACATACGATTACACTTAAATATTTTATATACTACGAAATATTATCTACGAAAAAATAATATTTTTTTAATCGAATTGAGAGAGTTTGTATTTTTATTAGTTTTTTTTTGTTTGTACACTTGATAATTAGATACGCAATTTTTTTTTAATTTTCATTAATATTCCTTTACGATTAATGGTCGGTCAGCCTAATTGAGGATTTTCGCAGTAACTTAGGCGCATCAGATACACGGGAATTGTTAAACACCATCCGTCTTATTAATAAATGTGGTGTAGGGTAGGTGTAACATTAAGTTGATATTATAGTCTGTACTACATTGTAATAAGGACTACAATCCATGGTTAAACCTTAGAGAAAATTACGCCGCGTTAATTAATAAGACAGCATGAGTAAACACCTTCATTACATATCAAATCGATATATAATCGTATAGAGGCGCGCGGGTACTTTGTCTAGTTTTTATTGGCTTGATAATAATTACACTTAAGTATATTAAAGTACGGCAGGTTTATAGCACGACAATAAGTACCTGTTTAATTTTTTTGATGAGTTAAACAAGTACATACGGAAGTAGTAGGGTCAGAAACTTTCGAACACCAGGTTACCTACGTTCATTGTCTATTACGTATAGATATTGTTTACGTATGTACATTGTACACTATTAAAATTTTACTGTCACAAAAATCAAGTAAATGTAACTGTTCTTTTAGGTTCTAGACGTTTCTAAACTTGGAGTTAGACACATTCAGCATCGCGGGCTCCCCTACTATTAATAAATTAAAATTTTAATATAAGAATTCCAAAAGAAATGCTAATTTAAATTTAATCGCAAGAAGGTAACCAATGTAAGTTATTTTTTCAAGACTATCTTTAATGTTAAACATATATACATTTTTGTAAGAAAGCAAGCTTATATTTGAATTCAGGTCTAACTAAATCAACATCAAATTTTATCGAAATCGGTTTAGCGGTTTAATCGTGAAAACGTAACAGACACACAGACTTTAATTATAGTAACAGTCTGGATTAGTATGAAAATAGTGTGGATATAGGTTACCTACGTTTCATCGAAAGTGTCAATAATGACTTTAAAAAACAATTGAAACTTGTGCTAAACCACAGATTAGGTTAAACTGAAAAACAAAAAATATTAAACCTTGTTTTCAATAAGCATACCTAACTACTAATTAAGTTATTAAACTATTGCAATACAAGACACACAACTTAGCATTAAATTCAATGTGTCAAAGAAAAACATCTTTTAACCTTTCCAACCTTTGGGGTTGTAAATTTCATTCGAAATTTATATGAACTATTTTTATAATAAATGAATTTATATTAATATTATTATAATAAATAATTTTATAATATTATAAAAATAAATAAATAATAAATGTCTCGCCTCTGTGGTCTAGCGGTTCAGTTGTTGGACTTGACTGCTTGAGGTCCCGGGTTCGAATCCCTGGTCGGACACCAAAAAGAAAATTGGATTTTTCGAATTTTCTAATAAAAATATGTTGTTCGGGATTGGAAATGTGCCCGGTTGGCGATAGGCTTGCCACCTATCACATTGTGGGACTTAGTGTCTTCGGCTAGTCGTGGGTGCCCTGGATGTACCTCTGCCTACCTCTTCGGGGATATAGGCGTGAAGATATTTTTTATAATAAATGTGGGAGTGCGTACGAATGACCAAGTGGTCATAGGTGACTGATACTGCTTCACTTTTGGACTCTACACTATCTGAGTTGCAAACACTGGTTCACAGTTATGGTAACGGTGTTTGAAAAAAACCTAGCCAGAACAGATGTAAGAATTTTAGTTGATGTGTTAGACCAGCCTTTCCCAAAGTGGGCGATAACGCCCCCTTGTGGGCGCTGGAAGCCTAGAGGGGGGCGGTATAAATCTTGAAAAAAATGTTTTTTTTTTAAACTAACCGCAACAAATATGTTATTGAGGTTATTGACAAGAAAAAAACGAGGGGGCTACAAAACAACTGATTTTCAAAGTGGGCGTTACATGAAATAAGTTTGGGAACCTCTGTGTTAGACCAAGTGAAGAATATTATATATCCCTAGTTGTGCTTTTAGCAGGGATGGAAGGTAAACCTTGGATGTAGAAAGAAGAGTGTTAAAGGGAATAGTGTGAATGGAGCGTTGGGTAAGCTGTAAAATAAAGTGAGGTTTTGAGTCAGGGTGCCCGACTCGCTTTTTCAATAGAATTGAATATATTTTTATTCACATTCACCTTACAAGAGGCACTTGTGACGAGTCAATATAATACTAAAACTACCACCGGATTGGAACGCGGCCACACTGAGAAGATCCGGCAAGAAACTCGGCGGGCTGTCTTTTTTTTCCATCTATACAAATTACATATAATTACTAGTAAGAGATTGGTATGAGGAGCAATTAATCCCAAGCACTCTTATCCGACAGATATTCAGCAACGGTATAGTAACCTTTTACAATTTCACTTTGACACATTTTTTAAATTTATTTAATGGCAGGTCTTTTATAAAATCGGGAACTTTATTGTAAAAGCGTATACATTGGCCCATGAAAGAATGACTAACTCTGTGGAGATGATAGACAGTGATAAGGACAGATCCCAACGTTGTTGTATTAAAGCGAGATTTGGATATATCAGAAAAAGTGTGAGAGGGATACATGACTTTTTAACCCACAAAATTAGCAAATTACTAAATTAATAAATAAAATTATTAAATTATTATTAATTATTAAATAATAAATAAAATTAGTAAATTAATTACTTGTATTATGGGTGCAAGTCAACGATAATATGAAGAAATACTTATTATAAAAACTCAGACCCGGAAATGCAGACATCTAAATGTTTATCACACAAATATCTGCCCCCGTCGTGAATCGAACCCGACCATTGCGGGTAGTCGGTGTAGTTAGAGGTATACGTAGGGGTGTAACTCTCGCTGACCGCATTTGTAACAGTGAGATCCGGGAAAGAGTGTTGGGGTTAAAATGAAATGGGCTGTCCCCCTGATGACAGACCTAAGATTGACGAAACGAATTCGAATGTGGACGGATGAAGGTTCCCGGGGACACTAGGTTGACATTCCACGATAAAATTGCTCGCGTCGATGAATTCCTTTGTCGATGGAAGTGGACTAAAAAAAAAGAAATGTACTCATTGAGTTGTCGGTTAAATATGTTGATAAAGTTTTAATCGCCTGTGTGGTCTAGCGGTCCGGGTGTTGGACTTGACTGCATGAGGTCCCGGGTTCGAATCCCGGGTCGGCCAACAAAAAGAAAATTGGATTTTTCCGATTTTCTAATTTAAAAAAAAAAATGTTGGTCGGGATTGGAAATGTGCCCGGTTGGCGATAGGCTTGCCACCTATCACATTGTGGGACTTAGTGTCTTCGGCTAGTCGTGGGTGCCTTGGTTGTACCTCTGCCTACCTCTTCGGGGATATGGGCGTGAAGATACTATACTACTATACTATAAGTTTTAAAGTAAGATTTAGAAAAATCGCCTTTGTGGTCTAAATAAAGTAGCTGGGGAATGGATTTATTATGTGCCCGGTTGGCGATAGGCTTTTGACTATCACATTGTGGGACTTAGTGTTTTCGGCTAGTCGTGGGTGTTCTGGTTGTGGCTCTGCCTACCACTTCGGGGATATGGGCGTGAAGATACTTTTTTAATGTGCGGAAGAAAAAAAATATTTTTTCTTGTGGAATACTTTCTTTCTCTGGCAATATTTTGACTTGACCTTTAATAAAATATATTGTCTAAGTATAAAATGAGGCGTTCGTAGGGTTCCGTAAAGATACACATATTATATTAAAAAGTATATATACATATAGTAATAGTAAGTAATATTTTACTGGATAAAAATAATATTTAAAAAGTAATTTAATTTTTAACCATTAATGAAAATAAAAAAAATCGTATCGAAATCGGTACAACCCTTTAAAAGATGCCACAAACACAGACACACACACACACACACACACACACACACACACACACACACACACACACACACACACACGTGCGCGTCAACGTTACGAGGGGTCTTCTTCTTCCTTATCTTATTTACGGGATGCTAGGCCTATTGGACAAGTCTACCGGTTACGGCTCCGTACCAGAACATAACATAATGACTAATTATTGTGGCGGCAGGAAAAGGTAAAGCATTGGATCGCTACCTGGGCAAGTTGTTGCATAGCACTCTATCACCTGTTCACATTGTTGCTAATGATAGCTTATGCTCGCCACTTATGACTTTCCTGGTAGAAAGAAGATGATCTGTTATATTAAGCGAACCCAGACCAACACTAGGAAATCATAATTTAAAAAATTCAAAACTCCCACCCTTTGCTATAATTTACAAATGTGTAAATTGTTATTAAGAATCATATCACCTTCCAAAAAAACCGCATCGAAGTTCGGTTTTTGCAACTTCAGCAGACTATGTACCTTATAAGAATAAATTACGACACAAGTAATCCTCAGATAGTATTATAATCTATACTTGTAAAAGGTACTAACGACCGAATATTAACAGCAGGTGGTAGAGTTTCGCAGTGACTCGCCCGGATTGGTACCACTGCCTCACTTATTCCTACTGCCATAACGTCAGTGATTGCCGTTGACGTGTTCCGGTTCGGAGGATAAAGTAACTAGTAATCTTGTTTTTGCTCGAAGTCTAACATCCCGCCTTCAATTTGACGAGGCGCCATTACCACCTTTGGTCTCTCTTGGCGCCGTGAATTTCTTACCAAAAGAAAATCCGTCTGCTTGTTTACCTTCCAATGCCATTAAAAATTAAAGTATTGCTTTCCGCATTTCCCTGAAATTTTATCAGTTTTTCTTTTCGTAAGTACTTTCTCCTGACAAGCGACACAACAAAAAAGTTGCAAAATTGGACCATCCGCTCATGAGTCAAATAAATAAAATAAAAAATATTTGTTTGCGGAAGATATGTGTTCAAATAAATTACTTATATTTTAATAATAATTTCTTATATTCATTCATGACAAGGCTAATTATTACTCACATACAATTTTTAATGTCAATAAATATAACCCTATATCGACGCAAGAAAGCGCAAACGCTGTAACCCTCGAAAATTCGAAAATATGCTTTTCACACCGTTAGAATCAGAAATAAACTCTGCGTCGAATAAACTGACTCGAAGTAGCTCGAAATCAAAAAAAAAAGGTTTGCACAGCTTAAAATTTTGGTGATGATTGAAATTATCTCAGACTTTATATTGCTGTAACCCTCCGAAAAACTCGTATTTTTTGAGTGAAGGTACTTACACCATTTGATGGATCATAATTTAAATTATGACAATGAATACTACGTTTATGCGGTACAACATTTTGACGTGACAACCTCTTAAATTAGGTTGTGGCTCGGAGTCACTCTTGAAAAAGTGTAACGCCCGCTCACGTCTGTTACGATGAGTCACCGAACGAGAGAGAGGCCCGCCGGACCGGTACAATGTTTTAGGAAACAAAATGTAATTCTATAGTTAAAATTTGTGCATTTCTTATTTTCATTCAATTCCTTGTTCCTATTATGCAATTTAATAATATTCATATCAATAAATATTCTACCGAGAAAAAGACGTTGTCACGTAAAATATTCGCCCGTAAAACCGACTTTACAGTCAATCATTTTTTTAGACACAATCGGGTTCTTTCTTTCTTTAGGTTTTGGCCTTCACGTTAGTATTTAGCCATTAGTCAAGTAGAAATTTGCATCAAATTTTATATCAATTTCAATTAATTTTCATAGTCATCAGTCATAAGTCGTCAGGTAGTCATGTCAGGCTCTTGGGTAAAGCGGTGGCCTATTTACTCACGCTCATGTAATGAGATTTGGCGGCAACGAGGAAATACACGATACGCTAATTTCTTCATGATTATTTCATTTGTGCTCTTTCACTGAATAAATTTGTACAAAATGCCACCAAAATTGACTAATTTCACTCAATATCAACACGAAATTCAATAATTATGAAAAATCTTCGACCATCTTTTCTCTCGATGGCGCCAAAACTCCACAATCGGGTTATATGCGGGTCATGATAAAATAATATGGGACCACATGGAAATCATGACCTATCTTTTAAAAAATGAACCATCAAAATCAGAAATCAAAAGACATTTTGACGTTATAATCGCGCAACAAACATACAAAATAAAAACGTTAATTTAAATTGAGAACCTCCTTCTTTTTTCGGACTCAGTTAAAAGCTAGCCGACCTGGCGAACTGAAGGTAACGCTTGACATTGATAGCTACGGACAACCTGTAAGTGAAATATTATAATATGGGTTTTCCTATTTTCTTTTGATAGGAACCTCCTCCTTGCAAAAACTAACACAAAACAAAAATTAGTAACATTGGAACTTGCATTCATGGATGCTGCAATCACTAAGAGAAATTGGGATTAGACTTTATTTATAGATGTAGGAATAAAGGAGTTTTATATTATAAGATGATCTACAACTACAAGCAAAGGAGAACGTGTTGGTCCGGGCTTCTTTGCAGAACAGACCATCTGCTTCCTGCCAGGCAGCTCGTAAAAGGCGAACATAGGCTTACCGTCACTAACACCGTGACATCTGACTAGGTGGTTGAGTTTCGCAGCGACTCACCCGGATTGGTGTCACCGCCTTACCTATTCCTGCCGCCAAAACGCCATGACATGTTCCGGTTTGCAGGGTAAGGTCGGTAAACTTACTTTTGCTTGAGGCCTAACATCCCGGCCTCAGGTTGGCAACGCACCATTACCACCTTTGGTGTTTCTAGGTGACGTAAAATTCTTACCATCAGGAATTCCGTCTGCTTGTTTGATTTCTAATATCATAAAAAAATACTCCACTCATGGTAAGAAATATTCGTAATCTAGACATCATACTCGTAGAAGTTAAAGACGTTGCTATCTTATAGACCGGTGAAGTTGCAAAAACCTCGCGGTTAGCAACATATTAGCCATTTCAAAAAAAGAGAGCAACATGTTTTATTTTAACTATATGTATAATGAACTAGCTGTGCCAGCGTTCTTCGTTACACTCATTTAGTTTGTATGAGAAAAATAAAGTATTGTTTTTCCCAGCAATTTTCTCGGTTTTTTTCTTCATAAGAACCTTCTTCTGACAATAACTAACACAACATATAAAGAATTATTCAAATCGGTTCAGTCGCTCGGAAGTTATGCGCTTACCAACACATTTAGCAATCCATTTTTATATTTTTTTTTTATATTATAGATTAGGTGACTTGGCAAACTTCGTACCGATTAACATTGACAATTTGTAAACAAAAAACAAAATATTGATTTTACTGCTGTTTTGTTTACTGAGTTTTTTTGTAGGAACGTTCTCTTTACGATAACTAACATAAAAAAATATAGTAAAACTGGTCAAACAATAAACGCCTGATGCGATTGCCAACGGTAATCGGGATTCATTTTTATGAATAGAAATAGCCTCGGTTTCCCCCGTGTATTCTACTTATTTAATGTTTAGCTGTCCAACGCTATCCGTTGAGATTAGGAGACTCTTATCAAAGTCTTTTTTTATATTAACATTAGTTTAGCTATTTTGACATTTTTTGACAACTTCTAACAGAAGTTTCTTTATTACTTAAAAAACGCGGCTCCAAATCGCATTGAATGTTTCTACAAAATCATCGAGGTATCATTACAAACGAAAATGGTAGTAGATTCACATTAAACGAAGGTGATCCTCCAGGGATAGAGTGGTAGGAGGGGTTATTCTAGGTACGTGGCAGGTTAGAATTAAAGTCCATAAGCTCAAGGAGAAAAGAAGTTGTTTTACTGTGGCTACTCAATATTAATAGTGAAACATGCTAGTATTATACAAATTATATATATGGAATCTGATAAAAACAACTTGATTTTCAAAATAATATCTAAGTGTAGAAAAATTGAGAATTCATCAGTTTTCCTGGGGCAAAAAAATAAATTGGGTTCTCAAATACATTAACATTCAAAAATGAAACTCCCCCTTCTTTTAGTTCGGTCAGTTCAGAAAGAAGATTAATGAGGAACAAAAAACCTACATGATAGAAAAGTTTTATATTTAAAATAAGAGGTTTCTACTAAACAAAATCAATATGTCAATATATAAGAGTAATAAAGGATAAATGGATAATTTGTTATTACATAATTAATAATTTCGCTTAAATTTAGATTAGGTCAGCCAATTTGAAAATAAAAGTATGAAGTCTAAAAAGAGTAAAATGTGTAAAACCGGAGCGCATAATTTAAATAGTAGTACTGGGGGGTTACCATAAGCTCTTGAAAC
>NJDC01000345.1:2467-15268 GCA_002245475.1 Calephelis virginiensis | reverse complement strand
TTAATAATTAAGTAGCTCCCATTACACATATGACAATTTATAGGCTCTTATTTCCCACAAATTAGGGTATTGAGAGCGTTTTTGTTTTTTCGTTTAAAGTTTATTTGTGGCCAAATGCCTAGTAATATAAGATTAATGCTGTGATTGAATGATAGCTAAATAAGTAAGGATCTCATTTCTAATAAAAGTTTTCTATAATATTCATAAATTTGGCTTTTATTGAACTTTTTCCTTAGTAGGCTTCAATTCCCCCCGTCTCCCCTATAGTTCTTTTATAAGTGAATATTTAGTAACATGGAAATAATACTGCATTTAGCGTTCATGGTAACTGTACATCATATTGGTACTTATTTGTGCTAACATGTAAGCCAGCCTTTCCCAAAGTGGGCGATAACGCCCCCTTGTGGGCGCTGGAAGCCTAGAGGGGGGCGGTATAAATCTTGAAAAAAATGTTTTTTTTTTTAACTAGGCGCAAAAAATATGTTATTGAGGTTATTGACAAGAAAAAAACGAGGGGAGGGCGCTACAAAACAACTGATTTTCAAAGTGGGCGTTACATGAAATAAGTTTGGGAACCTCTGATGTAAGCGTATCATCAAATAATACGCCGACAGGCCGAAATCAATCGCACGTGTTTGGTAATAGATATCGTTAAGCGTACCGCCCTCCTAACAACGTTGTACAGAGGCTGACCGCCGACGCGTGTGCTGTGTTACATGTGCCCCTGCCTTTATTTGGTCCATTGTCTTAGACAGGGCTAATCAAACATTGGCCCGCAGGCTGCATGCCAAAATACATCTTGCTATTTTGAATTGTGGTCGACCAAAATAAATTTTAATTATAACATACTTGCGGCCCGCCTCGCCTTCGCATGGTAATGAAATATACATATAAATGTTCATCTTTAATCACTTTATCTAATAAAAAAACCGCATCAAAATCCGTTGCGTATTTTTAAAAATTTAAGCATACTAAGACATAGGGACAGAGGAAGCGGCTTTATTTTATACTATGTAGTGATTCAATATTATTAAAATGTAATGTTCGCAGATTAGTGAGATTTTATTGTTATTTATCTTTTTGATGAGAACGCCATCTTCATTTGTCGAGACCATTTAATTTGTTTCCAGACATGGATATAATTATCAATATTTTTGTTCGTGTGTGTCAAATGCATGGTAGTATGTGTAATGTTTTATTTATTGCTTTAATGCACTTGATAAGCATTATTATTGAAAAAAAAATAACATTCTATACTAAACTATAAGTATGCCAAAGTTCATACACCTCCATCAGCGCAATTTTCGTAAAAATTGGTCCAATTTTTTTTTCACGCATAAATGTTATGATGAAAGACCTTCAAATTAATAAATTAAAAAAATGTGTCAATTTTTTTTAAAAGGTTATCATGCCATTTCTAGAGAAGAGAGCTTGGAAATAATTGCTCTTTATGCCAATCCTGCTATAGGGGTAGGCAAAGATTATCGAGTGCCAAATCTCACGGTGCTTGTAGACCTTCCTGTCGCATACCACATTAATTACCCTTCTCATACAAACACACCGGTTTGCGGCTCTTGACAACACCCTTGGCTAACACCCCAGCGATTTGATCTCTTCTAGGTCTTCTAGGGTACCTACATCCATCCACATTCACAATGTATTTGCATAAGCATATGCTGTCATAAGCAACTTGACTTAAGACCTTGCTTTTAAAATACTTACCCAACGCACCATTTACACTTTAATGGTCCGGTGTAATGGTGGTGGTAGATCTTAGTATACCATAACATACACACATACATATCTTCACGCCATGTCCCTTACGGGGTAGACAGAATGTATCGAGTGCCAAACTTCACGATCCTGTCAAACCTTTCTGGCTTCCTTCACATTCATTACCCTTTTTATACAAACACGTCGGTATCGAAGACTCTTGACACCACTCTTAATAATATATAATTATTAAGTACAATAACGTACGCTACGATTGTAAAGCTTTTTTACAAATATTTATAATTGACGTTAAATGAATATAAGAATTAATTATCTAAGTACTTGCAACACTGTACTTATCACGTGCTTGTAGCGTTTATACCCGGCTTAAACTTCCTAGGGAAAATAGGAGTTAAAATCGCTTTTTTCATTGGTATTAGATCACTTTAGGATTCGCTAGAGCCCACCTTTAAAATTCACGCCACAGCATAATATTACCATTAATTACGTAGCAAATAACTGCTACCTCTTATATATTTACATAATAATTAAGGTTGCAAAACAGATTTTGTTTTAAGCAATATAAAAAAAAAGTCCTCGGATAAAATCAGATCGCTCTGATACTTACCAACATCAACCCACATTCGCATTGTATATCTGCTTTGTCAATCTTTTATCTATCATCCTTTCTTTCAATACTTTTATTCAATCCCACTCTTTCTTGGATCTCACTGTTACGAATGTGGACGCAGGAATCGAATCCGGGATCTTATGCAGTCAAGTCCAACACCTGGACCGCTAGACCACAAGGGCGACTACAACTAGATACTCGTACGACTAGTGGTTCTTAAATTATAATAAATACATAATTTATCGTCTATCTTGACGATATCATTACTATTGATGCGATATGTAAATGTGCGTTTTTGTCTTTTCCCCCGTGCTGGTCCGGGCTCCTTTGCAGAATAGACCATCTGCCTTCCTGCCAGGCAGTTCGTAAAAGGCGAGCATAGGCTTACCTGACGGTAGTGACCTAACACCGTGACATCTGACTAGGTGGTAGAGTTTCGCAGCGAATCACCCGGATTAGTACCACCGCCTTACCTATTCCTGCCGCAATAACATCATGACGTGTTCCGGTTTGGAGGGTGAGGTAGCCGGTAAACTTACTTTTTCTCGAGGCCTAACATCCCAACCTCAGGTTAGCAACGCACCATTACCACCTTTGGTGTCTCTAGGCGACGTGAATTTCTCACCATCAGGAAATCCGTCTGCTTGTTTGCCTTCCAATATCATTAAAAAAATATAGGACATGTAGGAATCATTAGCCTATTAATTATTATCCAATCAGTACGTAGTAATGTAACAGGTAATTGGATTCGGTTTTTTGCAGTTTTACAGCGCTTAGTTATTACTAGAATATCTACGTATTATGCTATTTCTTTCAATTATTCTTACAAACTGCAATTTAGACTAAATTGGTGCTAGTCCAGAAAAATAATGACTAACAGTTTAATTATTTGTTGCAAGTAATAATGTGAAGGGAGACTCTCGTCTTATGCTTGCTCAAATTACAGTTTCTCAAACCGTACTAACTGTAATCTAAAATAAGTTGGTGCTAGTCCAGAAAAATAATGACTAACAACGTAATCAATTGTGGCAAGTAATAATTTGACGGGGGACCTTCGCGTTTTATAACGCAACTTACAGTGTCTCAAACCGTCACGTTTGAATATTTCCAGCTTGTGCTGGAAATATTCAAACAATTCACACAATAAAAAATGTATTTATTTTTGTAACGAACTTTTTTTGTAACTTTTTCCAGCAGACTTAAGATATACTTATCAATGAAGCCCAAACACGATAGGAAAATATGTAAATTTGAGGAGTTTATATGGCCATATGGTTCTGTCAGCTTCATGTCATAATATTGCAGTATCGATTTACACATTCGTAAATCGGTAACTGGAAAGTGGACTAAATTCAACTTGCAGGATTCCATCCGGACATACATTATTACATATTCTATAAATTTTAAAGAAAGAAAAAATTTCGCCCCATACAGGATTTGAACCTGTAACCTTTCGTCTCAAGCCGACGAATGCTCTAACCAATTGAGCTACTGAGGATTCAAGTCCCGTGGCGAAATTCTTAATTCCTTTCTTTCTTTAAAATTTATAGAAAATTTATCCCAAGCACAGGGCAAGTGCTAAAATGAAAATACATTATTACATACATTGCAAGATAAATAAAGATTGTAAATTTAGACACCGTTTTCAAACACATACAAAACCTCCTCTACTTAACCACCTCGATAGTCAAGTGTACACGCCTAGCTCTTACGTAGTATTTATATACTCTTTACCTAGCTCCACAGACCAACCGCGAGGCTCAGTTTTGATTAGAGACATATGATGAAGTAGCCTATATAACCGATTTATCTATACCGAGGTTGTATATTTTTTAAACTAGCAGCCCGCCCCGGCTTCGCGCGGTTATGAAATATACGTATAAACTTCAATCACGTTATCTATTAAAAAAAGCGCAACAAAATCCGTTGCGTGGTTTTAAAGATTTAAGCATACAAAGGGACATAGGGACAGACAAAGCGACTTTGGTTTATACTATGTAGTGATAACATATACTGATATCTATTTAATATTTCTATGTATTTGCATTGTATAACATCCAAAACACAAGCACACAATTTGCTTACTATGGGGTAAATTAAATTTGTGTTATTTATCCTTCCTACTAATATTATAAATGCGAAAGTTTGTGAGTATGTATGTATGGATGTTTATTCCTCTTTCACGCCCGAATGGCTGAACGGATTTGTCTGAAATTTGGAACACAGATAGATTGTGACCTGGATTAACATAAAGGCTAATTTTAATCCCGATCGTACAACGGGTGCCTGTGAAAACGCGGGCAAAGTCGTAGGTAACAGCTAGTATAATTTTAAAACACATTTTCACAGAAACTACACCGTGAATTGTCATGAATGCCTATTAGCAAAAGGTTAAAAAAATTTAATTTTAATTTGTTCACAGATACCAATGGAATGAGACAAGAGGTCACCAAAAGCTATGAACCAAAATCTCAAACCCAACTAAACTATAACTCAGGGTCATACACAGAGAGCAATCACAACTTATTCCAAATGATTAAATGCCATGAGGACAGTCTTCTCCGACTGCACCATCTCACTGCTGGACGTCAAATCAATGGTACTTATGATACGAATTACCAAAACGACATAAGCTGGTACCCAAAAGACATCCAACGACCTTACATAAAACCAGTGGAATACTTAGCGTACGAAGACATGCGACGCAAATTCGATGAAGCGAAAGTGAAAGAAAGAGAAATAAGAAAGGAAACAGAAGAAGAGAGAGACGGAAAGTTAGACGAGAGGAAGAAGCCGAGAAGGAACAGAACGACGTTTACAAGTCAACAATTAGCAGCATTAGAGAAGGTTTTTGAGAAAACACACTATCCTGATGCATTTGTGAGAGAAGACTTAGCGTCAAGAGTCAATTTGACTGAAGCACGAGTACAGGTAATTTTCATAAGTTCGGTATATCTTTACGCTCGTATCCGGGAGTGTTAGGCGGAGGTAGATGACGTTAATAAAAAAAAGTTGTTTATTCAAGCCCATCACTCCGAAGAGTTAGGCAGAGGCATAAACAGGGCACCCACGACTAGCCAAAGACACTAAGCCCCACAATGTGATAGGTGGCAAGCCCGTCGCCAACTGGGCACATATCTAATCCCGAGCAACGTTTATTTTATTAGAAAATTGGAAAAACCGATTTATTTCTGTTGCCCGACCCAGGATTCGAACCCGGGACCTCATGCAGTCAAGTCCAACAACTGAACCGCTAGACCACAGAGGCGTTAATAATAAATAACAAATTATTTTATTAGATTCGGTGATTTGTTTTGGAAGTAAAGGTTAAAAATCCGCTAGCTTTGTGTTTAAGGGTACACAGGACTCCTACAACTAGCCAAAAATCTCTATTGTGATAGGTGGCAAACATGTTGTCGACCAGACCAGACACTTATCCAATCCCGGGAACATGACTTTTGTTAGAAAGTTTATAAAACACATTTTTTAATTACCCGACCTGTTAATCAAAAGCAGAAACTCATTTACGGCCAATGTTAATAATATTTCTCTAAAGATGGATTTCAAGCAATCTAGATAGCTGCGTATCCGCCGGCCTATCCTATACCTAATTGCCATATTTATTCTGTCCACAGATATGTTATTGGCAAGCGATAACATAAACATCAATCTTGGACAACAAGTTTTGGATTAGGATTGATTATTAATATTGGCCGTTAGTCAAACTCCAACACTGGATCACTACATCAGAGAGTCAATTAGGTGTTTTCTGATACTTGTCCGCCTGAATTCAGGAGAAAAAGATTTGTACACGCAACGTGGCTTATAGTAATATTTGTCTGCTTAATGTGTTCTCAATTTTAGCAATAAAATCAGTCTAGCAGTTTTTTTACCGAATTGAATATTAAAAAGACGACAAATTTCCTGGTGGTAAGATTGCCTATAGATTTAGATTATAATGATGCGATGCCAACCTGAGATTATATTTCTAAGCTTCAGGTTGGCTTTTATATTTGTTTATATTGTCGAATCAGGAACTGACACTGATATAAAGGCGGTAGGAAATAATAAGGCTATGGAATTAACTGCATAATGCCCAATTTAGTATCAAATTATTAAAAAGCAGACAAATTTCCTGATGATATGATCTTTAGATTTAGATGTTAGTAATGCGTGGCCAACCTGAGATTATTTTCCTAAACATCAGGTTGGCTTTTATATGCTCGAATCAGGAACTGACACTGATTCAAAGGCGGTAGTTAAAGGCATGACATTAACTATATAAATACTTGCTACTGAAGGACAGTTATACCAAATCGGGCCAGGACTACTTACCTAACTACCTGCTTTGTTTGATTGCCTTGTTTGATTTAATGCATTACCTATCAGAATAAGTCAGTTATCTAACGGTATCAAAATTCAAAAACATCTTATTCCAGGTTTGGTTTCAAAACAGAAGAGCTAAGTTCAGAAGAAACGAGCGCTCTGCTCTTTCAACTCACAGGGGTTCAGCCAGCCAAAGTTCCCCAGAACCAATTCCAGTTCCCATTGGAATCACGCAAGACCCTCGACAAGACTTTACAAGAACCTCCAAAGAACCTTGGCTGCATCACTTCCAAACTAATAATTTAAACTTCAACCTTGGATTACCAATAGCCAACTCGGGATTATACCAAAATGAATATTTGATGATGCAGAATTGCAATAGACAATATGTACCAAATTCTAATTCACTTATTGGACAAAATGTCCCAAATTATGGAAGTTCAGACAATAGCTATGGTTCTTGTTCTTTGATAAGCGGGTATAGTGGACCATTGCAGCCATCCCACCACGGATCTTACAACTTAAATTTAAGACTGCGGCCTCATGACTTTAGTATAAATAACATAACTTTATAAATATTAAAAATATTAATATGAGCTGTGTTTTACTCAACTTTTGGACTGTCTCCATAATTTAAACCATTTGCTACTTTTTTGATAAATTATGGTAATAATTCAGCTGAGCACACCTGCATTTTACTTACTGTAAGTGTTAGTAGGAAAGAAATAGTCATATTAATAGTAGGTAACTAGTGGGCGCGCATTGGTCGAATTTCGACCAATACATTTAAAGTATATTCGAAATTCGAATTAAGTATATTCGAATAATACATTTTAATATCTTGTTTATAAGAACGCCATCTTCATTTCTCAAGACCAACTACTTTTTTAATACTGTATGGCGCGCCATCTGTGATCTTTTATCGTTATCATCAATATATTTATTTGTGAGTGTCAAATGCATGGTACCGTGGGTAATGTTTTATTTATTGATTGAATGTACTTTATAAGAATTATTAATGAAAAATATTAGCGTTCTGCACTTCTCCTATACATAAACTATAAGTGTGCCAAATTTTATGCTCCTGCGTCCGCGCAATTTTCGTAAAAAGGGGTCCAAAATTTTGGCATCACGAATTAATATATAGATAAGTTATCGTCAGAAGAAGATTCATATAAAGAAAAGAACAATACACATAATATTTAGGATAAGACAACGTCTGTCGGCTCGTAGGAGTGTTGCCGGTGTCAAAGAGTACATAAATACTACGTAATAAGAGGCGGGACTTCCATAGATACATAGCAAACCCGAATTGGTATAAAGTTTACTTGAAAAAGTATAACCCGTATAATTTGAAAGTAAGTCTAAAGGCATTCAGATATAAGGCAACTAGTGTCATATGATTTGGTCGAATAAAAAACATTTTTTTTTATTTTTTGATATCAAAGTTGCGCCAAACTGGCCGGTGTTATTTTTTAGTTAAGACCGAACAAATAATCCCTAACGAGGGAGTTTTGGCGCCATCTTGAATGAAGATGGTCGTAATTTTTTCATACTTATTGAATTTCGTGTTTATATTGAGTGAAATTAGTTAATTTAGGTGGGAATAAGATTAATTTTGTTCAGTGAAAGTGCACAAATGAAGTAATCATGAAGAAATTAGTGTATCGTGTATTTCTTCGCTGCCGCCAAATCTCAATAGACGAGCTTCAGTAACAAAGCCACCATTTTACTCAAGACCCAGACATGACTTACTGACGACTTATGACTGATGACTAATTATAATTGATTAAAATTGAATTAAAATTTGATGCAAATTTCTACTTCACTAATGGCAAAATACTAACGTGAAGGCCAATACCTAAAGAAAGAAAGAAAAGAAGAACTAACGAGATTTCTTCTTTTTTTTTGAACTTTTTTTTTGAACATACATCATGTGTTCAAGGCTTTTGAAAAATATACTCTAAGATCAAATGCCATAGAATATTATATAACTCCTAGCGGAGAACTGGGTTCTCCTAATGGTAAAAGGAAACGGTGGCCTAAACATTTATTTTTTAGGTACATCGCAGTCCTGCACCCGACATGTTAGACTTTTTCTGCGGGTCTACCAGCTTTAGTATACTGTTGACCATGTTATCATGGATCATGATAGAGTCTTAGGAAGGCTGAAATAGATGAGGCGTGGAACTCCATCCGGGCAAACTGCTTCACAGCACTCTACCACCAATTGTCTTGTTGATAATATAATAACGTTTTTAACGTGAGCACGCCTGTGACGTGCAGTATAGCAGAGAGGCAGATGATCTATTCTACTCAGTATACCGGGCCCAATACGGGGATAAAACAGTATTGCCGGAGCGTATATTATTTCAATTATGTTAAATTACGAATACATACAAAGAAGAACGGCAGACTTTCATAGATAAATTTGCCTGAAATAACATTACAATGTATTTTTATTCAATAACTGGCATAATGATCTTATATGAAACTAGCTGTCCGAAAAACTTCGTTTCACCCTTTGAATTAGTTAAGTTAAATACTATTTAAACTTAAATTCATTGTTTATTTTAAAAACACTACCACAAGGCTCAGTACTGTATTACAACAGCAACAATAGCCTAATAATTCTATAAAACATAGGCATCTTTGTCAATTACGATTTTAGAAATGAAACTTCTTTAGAATCGTTGTGATTTCAAATCGGATGCAACGGAAAAACGACAGGTGTGAGAAACAAATATAAAAATGAGTAGGATTGTATATATTCATCTCATTCTTTTGTCGACTTACGGTCAATATTAATAATCAATCCTAATCCAAAACTTGCTGTCCAAGATTGATGTTTTGATCCATTTTTATGTTATCGCTTGTCAATAACATATCTGTGGACAGGATAAAAATGGCAATTAGGTATGGGATAGGCCGCTGGATACGCAGTTATCTAGATTGCTTCAAATCCATTAGATTGAGATACATTACTAACATTGGCCGTTACTGAAGTTTCACTTCTATCGTCTGTGAATCGCATACACACATTTTTATTTTTTATTGCTACAATAGATTTATTTAAAAAACTTAGAAAAATATTTAAGTGAGACAAAATACAACAAATTATTAGAAGGTTAGTTTATAAAAACAATAGACACTACTGTCTCATCGTTCTGTAAAAAATAGAAGAAGTAAATTTTTGCTACATTTTAGCAACCTTAGTCCTGAAAATTTTTGCTATATTTAGCCCTGTTTAGCTTCTTCAACAGCCTCTTACAAAAACCAAGGTTGCAGCACTGGAAAAGCCTAGCGTAATTTTTTCGTAGCTGTTATTGAATTTCGTGATCATATTTAATGAAATTTTACTAGCCTATTTTAGTGGCATTTTGCTTAATATTTAACGGTAAAAGTGCACAAGTTAAGTATATATGACTAAGTGATTTACTCGATGAGTATATGTACGTCTGCTATCTCTTTACCCAAGACCATGACACGTTTTATTATGACGACTTATTATTTTTTAATAATTTAATCCCGATTTTGCGAAATCAGATAATTTGAATGTTGGCATAATTAACGCTCCATTGAATTATACTAAAAAAATAAATAAAAAAAATAGACGGAGCGAGAAGGTATTAGCAACGAGTGAGATCGCTTTAGTCGTCATTAAAGTTTTGCCAATTTTCATAAGTTTTTTCCGAAGTATCTGGATGCGACGTACTAGCGTATCTCTATTTTAAGAAAATGCAACCACGGCTTTATACAAGTATACTCCAGCGCCATTGCGGCTTTGTGAGATAAATTATTACAAGCGCGGGAATTTTAAATTCTCAAACTGCTTTAGGTACCGTATTTTGTTTTTTAGAATAGCTATCTGTAAGATCTATCAACTTGTACTAAATTTAAATCGTGACTCAATAAAACTGCAAGAAAATTAAATTTTCTCTAAATTTTTGTAGACAGCTAGAATTGTGATAGATATTCCTGATAAATTACTCTTTAATTTGTTTCGGATTAAGGCAAATAATAAAACGTTATTTTACATAGATAATACAAAAAGTCTTTGTGATGTATCTATATAAATGAAAAAAATCTCCATCAGGATAGAACGTGCTGCTTATCTTAATAATTAATAAATACATAATGCTTACAAATATTATAATCAAACACTGAAATGAAATAAAAAAATATTCATTAAGGTAACATGTGGAATTTGGGCATATAGCGCATTTGTTTACAAAAGTGGAAATTTTTATGTTTTATTTCATTTAAAAAATTAGTATTATTTGCTTTTTCAAGCATAATCCAAATCTAGCCTGTTAGAATAAAAAGAGTCGACAAAATTTCTTAGGCAACTTGATTAGGATGATGCATTTTAAACTTTTTATAGTCTTCCTGTTATAGAGATGGAGGCTTGGATTTAGAATCGATGTACCTATTCATTTCTGAATACTTTTTTTACTAAAACTGCAATTGTTTAAATTTGCATTTTCTCCAAGTGTTTTGAAAACGTAACAACCCGAAAATAAACTAACATAGTAGGTAAGTACGTGAACTCATACTCGTAGCGAATTTTTGCCCTCGCCGGTTTCAGACTCTCTTGCCCCCACTCTCCGTTCAACCAAAAATGAAAAAAAAGTCGGGTTTCTAAGTCTCTCTGGGTACTACATCAATCTACATTCATATTGTATAATAATTATCTGCTTTGTCAATCTTTTATCATTCATTCTTTACACGTGACCTAACAAGCTCATGCTCTTTCTTATTTTTACACCAACATTTACTTTTAACACCACAGTAACTTTATATTTTAAATAGTAAAAAGTTACCAACAAAGAAACGCACAAACCTTAACATCAAAAGTTATAACTTTGCGCATGTTTAATGTCGCACAGTTTCCAGCTTGATTACTATTAATGTTATGTAATCAGAATTATTTAATTTTTATAGTATTAGCATAAGCTTGAACTGGTGCAAATCGTACCAGCATTTTATTTACTTATATATTAACAATGAAAATAATGGTACATATAACACATATAAAACGTAAACACTACTTTAAATTAAAATATCCCCGTGTTGGACCAAATTCTTGTGAAGAATCACAAAAAAAATCTAACTTTAAATAGGTTATTAATAGGGCTATCGCCAACAACATAATTGGTGGTAGAGTGCTGCGCGGCAACTTGCCTAGGTAAAGATTCACCACCTTACTTATTCCTGCCATCATAATAAGTGTTTGACACTGTCTTCCGGTCCAGACAGTACTGTAGCCGGTAGACTTACGGCAGTTAGGGCATGTTGATGATATACGGTGTATTTACTCTTTGTCACTAGCAGTTAAATTTAAGAAACGCAATAATTACATACCTTTTTAAACATATTTTTATTGTCACATAGCAGTTTATTTACTTCCGTTGAATAATTCCCGTGTTGGTCCGGGCTACTTTGTAGAATAGACCATCTGCCTTCCTGTGCCAGGCAGCTCGTAAAAGGCGAGCATAAGCTTACCGTCACTAACACCGTGACATCTGACTAGGTGGTAGAGTTTCGCAGCGATTCACCTGGATTGGTACCACCGCCTTACCTATTCCTACCGCCATAACCTAACATCCCGGCCTCTGGTTGGCAACGCACCATTACCACCTTTGGTGTCTCTAGGTGGCGGGAATTTCTTAGGATCAGGAAATCCGTCTGCTTGTTTGCCTTCCAATGTCATAAAAAAAAACTTTAAATTTTCAGCACTCATATGGTAAGTTGCTCATAACTTCGTATGTGGTGTGTAAAGAAATGAGGAAAAAAGACGCAAGTATCCATTCTTCTTTTGACTTCTCCTTCAATTCACTCATGAGTCCTGAACACAAAATGAGCCCCCTTATAACATTCACCCTTACAGCAAAAATGCAATTGTTTAAATTTGCATTTTCTCCAAGTGTTTTGAAAAGGTAACAACCCGAAAATAGAAAAATGTTATTTATGCGTGAAATAAGAGTTTTAAATAATATGGATATGTTAGTATATGTACTTTATTACTTCCGAAAACATTTATTACTGAGTTTTTCATTTTAACACAAAGCAACGTGTCGTATTATAAAACAATTAAAATACTTACTACCGATTGTCCAGAATTGGGGGGG
>NJDC01000342.1:38274-53534 GCA_002245475.1 Calephelis virginiensis | reverse complement strand
GAAAGTGGAAATCAAAAAAATTATGTTAACTGTCGCGGAATACCTGTCAAAACGTGAAACTATTTTATATAATTACAAACCAAAATAATTTGATATTTATCTTATTAAAACATAACATAATGTAGGCATATTTGCCTTTAATACTACTAATATAATATAATCGTATGGGCACATCGTCGTCATGGTTTCGTCAGCTGGTCTGGATTCTGTCATAATATAAGTCTGCACGGTAAACAGTAAACACTGTGAACCAACTATTAACACAGTAAAAATTGAAGAGTGAAGTTACAAAACTAGTTCGTTGCGCTGGCAGCCCTGAGTCCTGACTTTAGAGAGGGAGGTTTGTTAAGAAAATTGTGACTCGTTAAAAAGTTTGTTAAATCCCGTGAAAACAAATTTTGTGTTGCAAAATTTATTCAGAAGTTTGCAAGAGAAGGAATATGGAAAAACCTATAGTAACTGAGCAACCTCCACCTTATACACCGTCTATGCAACCAGGTAAACTACTTTATCAATCACTCAATGAATCATCTCAGCAAGACAAAAACATTCTGTTTACTGCGCATCTTTAATTTGTAATTAGATTATTTGGATCTTAATTACTGTGACCTATTATTAAGTACATTTTAAACTGTTGTTAATTGTCTGGTTTATTTTTTTAAAGATATGCTGTATGAATCTTGAATGGGGAATATAGTTTAAAATTTGTAAAGTTTAGTAACTTTTCAGGTTTTACTTTTTTATTATCATGAGTTATATATATTTTTACAGTATATTTTCTTAATTAATGATGTTAAACTAACTTTGGTACTTATTTTGAATGTTGTAATTTAACATAAACTTTATTAACAGCTGCAAATAGTTCACCACATGTTAGTTTGCTACTACTAGTCTGACTTCAATGAAACGTTTTTGGGTTGGCTGTTATCTAACATCTCTTAATAAAACTCTTAAGAACTCCTAAATTAAGTTCATATTTTTAATTCATTCAATAGCAGTTGGGCAATAAGTTTCTGTTAATATGTTTATTAAAATTACACAAATAATCCTGACCTAATGTTCCACTGGTTCTACAACATAACACTTTGAAAATATAAAATTTATAGACAAAAAAAATCCCTAAATACTCCATTTTGCTTCCATTCTTTGTCTATTTCTGGGTTGTTTTCTGTGACATGTTTAGTGTTGAGTCTCAAGTGTTGATTTTCTTCAAATCTCACTGCTGAAATTCAATTAGCATTTGTGTTGTTTTTGTTATAATTTCACCTATAATTAAGTAAACCTTGTCTAAATAATGTTAGATAAATATACTACTACCACTACATGGACATGAATAATCATGCCAAAGGAAACTGACTAATAGATTATCTCTAGATTGACAATAAGCTTAGTATTCTCTAGTTTATTTTCCTCTAATCACCTAGATCTTTCTAACAAATTTTTTGGGGTCAGAGTATACCTGCAGCCTGATCTAGTTGTCCTTTTCACATAGCTATTACAAACATATGTTATTTGACTTTAAGACAGTCTAATAGTCCTGTGTTGGAGTTGACTGTATGAGGCCTCAGGTTCTTAAAACACAAAAATTTTTCAATTGCTAATAAAAACAATGTTGATTGGGATTGAATAGGTGCCTAGTTGGTGATAGGTTTGCCATTTAGTAATTGTGGGACTACATTCTGCTGAAAGTGTTTGCCCTGGTTGCCTAGCACTTTGGAGATAAGGGAGTGAAGATCATTACTTACATAACAACATGTCATTTAGTTTTGTGATTGCTTCCTGTAATTCTAATAAGTGTTCAAGTGACAATTGTGTTCCGACATTGTATGTTGCTACATATTTTTGTTGGAGTTTATCTTTATGTTTTTTATATATATGTATATGCTTTTGTAAATGGAGCATGTTTGGGCTCTTGAATATAATAAAATTAAAGTTATATTAATTTAAGTTTCTTGTTTAATATAACCCAATATGATTTCCCCATGTTGGTTTGGGCTCCTTTGCAGAATATTCCATCTGTCTTCATGCAGTTTGTAAAAGGCTATATATAGTAAGTCATAGGCTTACTGTCACTAACACTGTGACATCTGACTAGGTAGTATAGTTTCCCAGGGACTCGCCCAGATTAGTACCACCACCTTACCTTTTCCTGCCGCCTTAGTGTCAGTCCATCCATTGACATGTTTCGGTTCTGAGGATAAGGTAGCCGGTAAACTTACTTTTGCTTGGGGCCTAACATTATGGTTTCAGTTTGGCAAAGTACTTTACCACCTGAGGTGTCTCTAAGTGGAGAGAATTTCTCACCATCAGGAAATCTGTCTGCTTGTTTGCCTTTCAATATCATAAAAAAACATTTTCTTTTTTTTTGACAATTTTCGTCTATAACAATAGTAAAAATTACATTCTAGAAAACAATAATAAAACGAAAGGTAACCATTTAGAATTTGGGCATTACCTTTAGTTAGTATATGTATTACATAATTTTATATTTTACAAGATTAAAATTAGTTTTAAAATGAGTTTTATAAATTATTACTACTGTTACTTAAGTTGAGAAAGCAAATAATGTTAGATTTTTGCTTTTACTTGGTGGTAACTTAATTTACTAGTAAAATACGTCATTTTTGGCTAGTACTTATATATAATTTAAAGAAAATTAGAATTTTACTACATTAGCAGATTCTTTAAGGTCATTGGCATTGGATTTTCTTTTGTAGGATTTCTTAATTCTATTATCATTTGTGACTGCAACAAAGTGTGTAATAAAATATGCTTGAATGAAATCTGATACTTCTATTCATAAAACTAGAACTTAACTAAAAAAAAGTCTTAGCATGGTATTGCTTAATAATTATTGCATCAGTTTTGCACTTAAGTAATTTCAGGTCCATGTCCTAGAAATGGTTGGAAGAGGTACAACCAGGGCACCCACAATTAGCTGAAGGTAGTCAGTCCTTCCGTGTGACTAGTGATGTACCACTGAACAACCTGACAGACACGGCCCTAGGGACTTTGCCTGGGCGATATCGGCGATCCCCCCCCCCCTCCCCACCCATATATCCCGTCTAATTGTTTACTTCCTGAAAGTATAAACTATAATAAACTTGGCAAGAAAGGAGTCCGTCAAGGTCCTAACAACTGTGCTGTTGCTTTGATGCTGTCACTTGGATTATAATCGTAACTCGAGGCTTGCACTAACGTACATATTCTTAGGGTTGTTCTTTGTGTAAAATGTGATACAGAAAATTTTACCCTTCACATTCACATCATGATTTTATTATTTTATTAATATTTTTAAATTTGCCATTCTTTAAAATTTGTTTGCCACCCCTAAAAATTTTCCGCCCTGGGCAGCCGCCCGGTCCGTCCACCCCTGAGGCCGTCCCTGCAACCAGACACTTATATACAGACGAGTAAGAGAAGTACAATATCTTATCCACTTCCGGGTAACATTGTTTTTGATAGAAAATTGAACTTTTTTCAAATTTTTGAATTGAATTGAACTTTTAGTTTGGATTTCTAACCAAAGAGGAGAAGTTTTTGATTGAGGGTACCAATATGATAAATGTAAGGACCTAATATTATATTAAAAATATTCAACTTTATGTACGTCCCACACAAAATGCCAATTTCATATGCAAGGACCTAATACAAATTGTAAATTGCAAAACCCTTGGAAGACTTTCTTCTAATCTAGTAATATTTTGATAGAAGAGGACATTATTTTGCAGAAATCCACACTTATATACACAAACAAGTGATTGATTTGCAAGTTACCTAGCTATCTTACAAGAATTTTTAAAGAAGAGTATTACACAGATAAAATTGTGCTTTCTTCCTGTTAATCGCTTCCTTGTGAGAAAAAGACTAAGAACATGTTTATTATATACAGACCATTTAAAGGTTCTTGAGTAAACAGGTCTATTATTTGAAGATACCCTAAACAATTACAATTACTACATTACAATGGTCAAATGCGTTGTCAGACTGTGGAGAAGGTGGAGTGGGGAGAACCATACCCTACATAGTTTTACGATTAATTGCCTCCGAGACAACTGTATGGCATTAAGCTGACATTACCTACAAGCAATAAAACAAAAACATAATTATTTATTAATAGGTTTAAGTTATTTTGATGAGTGGAAAAAAACCCAAATTCACAAACAATACGTGTGATGTGTTGAATGTTTGAAAACAGAATTGAAATGGTTTTTAGATATATACATATTATACTCGTAGGTATTGTCAAAGGTTGTTGAACATTTCTAATTTTGGGATTATGGTACATTTGTATAGATATTAAGATATGACTTTGTTAAAGCACAAATTTTGAAATACATATTTTTGTCTCTTTATTTCAGGTGCTCCATATCCTCCTCCACCACCTCAACCAACATCTCAAGGAGTATACCCACCACCGCCACCAGGCTACACACCTTTTGTGACAGGACAACCCCAGACTGGATATTTACCAAATTACGGTGCTACCAACATTATAATACCCCCACCTATTATAGCAGTGGGAGCTTGCCCTGCTTGCAGAGTTGGTATACTTGAAGATGATTTTACGTGCCTTGGTATTCTATGTGCTATCCTTTTCTTCCCAATAGGAATATTGTGTTGTCTCGCTCTTAAGAACAGGAGATGCTCAAACTGTGGAGCAATGTTTGGATAGAATATATTTATTACCTAAAAAATTGTGATACGATTTTGTAACTTATTGATATGACAGATATTAAAATAACTCAGGTTGGCAATACACTGTTTTCATCATTGGTGTGTATAAGTGACGTGTATGTAGGAAATCTGTTTGCTTAATTGCCTTCCTATATTTTTTTATCGTAAGGAGATATATCAAACTGTTTTTAAAAGCAGGTGTTGAATTGATGTGTGATGTAAAATGTCGAGAGAATCATCTCCATTTTGATATAAAAACTTTCATCGAAAGATATGATACACAAGACACAAACAAGTCTTGCAAGACTCAATATAAGTGTTAAACCTGCATAATATTTAGACTTAAAATTTTATATGATATCACATTTATAAAAAAAAAATATAATTTGTATCATATGATAACATTTTCCTTGTATAAGGAGTAAAAATATGCGTAAGTTTTAAATTACATAATGATTCTTCAATATAAATACTTTAAATCTTATAATTAAAAAAACGTTATTGTAATGACAAATTAAAATTATTTGTATGAGTTAGGGATACTTTCTCGTCGTTGAAGCAATAATTATTGTTTAATATGGTTTAAGTTACAAAATCGTATATTATTATGCGTTTCATAAACATACAATAGTATTGACAATCCAAAATGATTTATGTCCATAATTTGAAATAAAAATTGGAGTATGCTTTGGAAAAACATTTTTTGAAGTAACAGATAAGCGGACCCATATATTATGGCGGTGTTTACTGCTTTATCTATAAGTGTTCGTTCACACATACGACTATTGTGTTGCGTATTTACGTTTATCTGTTTTATTTTTGGTATTATTAGACAAGGCATATACTTCTACACACAGTCATACAAAATTATTTAGTTTTTAAAAAAATAATGATGAGCACAATATGCTTCTATCTTATAGCCTGCACAGTCGTGTGTAGGTTTTGTTTACTGTAACACCTAAAATGCAAAAGATAAATCAAAGCGAGTAAAAATATTGTGATATGTATACCTTAAAGATAAATTCTGTATTAGGAATATCGATGTAACTAGGGTATGAAAATAAATTATAATATACTGGCATAATAGAAATTAATTTTAACGTGCTTACAAAGTAAAATTTATTAAATACAATTAATAAAAACATTCAAAATATACATAAAAGTTTCAAAAAGGTACTTTTATTTCAGTATTTAATTTTACTAAAACTTCTTTATTTTTATTGTGTTATAAAGTAATTACAGAAAAAGTTGACAGACGTTCAACTTGTTCATTGAAACTCGAATTTTTTGTTTAAATAATGATAATGATTAAATAATAATAACAACGACTAAAATAAAAAAAAGCTTTTCCTATTTGATTGCCACGTCAGTTATTTGATAAAATTCTTTCGGTTATCGGTTAGTTATTGGCCGAGTCATAACTTACCAACACAAAAAAATAATAGAAAACGTTAAGTCGAATTGATAATCTCCTCCTTTTTTGAGTCGGTTATAATGCGTACGTTCTGAAGACTGATCCACCACATTCCTTAATATTCGGTAGATACTTGAATAAGTTATGTTTGTGTGAAATACATAATGGTTTTTATCACTCGGTCAAAGATTAACATTATGTTCACACACGTATTATATCAATATTTTAAATGCAGTAAAACAGCAAAAATACAATTACCAAGTCATTTGCAGACAAAAAATACGTATTTTTATCGTCTGCCCTAAGATTCCGTTATTACATCCAGACTTAGTTGCAATGGGACCACATCGGAAGAACGCTATTTCAAATTAAAAAGAATTTTTGAAACCGCTTCAGTCATTACGGAGAAATTGATTAATATAAATATATAGAAAATATAGGAGTCGAATGTATGGTTATACATTTTTCGCAAAGGTGGTTAAAAATAAGACAAACGGTAATTTAATGGTAACTTGTTTTGTTCAGTCTAACTCATTTAAACTGTCGCATGTGTTGACTTGTAAAACATGTAATTTTGCTTATTTTATGCCTCACGCGGTTTACTTGAAGATCTATCGAAGATTTTATAGACCGCGTGCACAGAATATTGTACATAATATTTAATTTTTATACAAAAACATTTGACCCGAAAAACTGTTTGCATTGTTGAACTCTTGGATATTTTCCTAATTCTGACAAAACTAATGAATTTTGACTGTTTTTAGGAAAAGTCCACTTTTTTTTCTAAAAGAGATCATCAACATCTGTATTGTCAAAAGGGTTCAAATTCAGAGGGGATTTGAATTTACGGATTGTATTAATACTGTGACTGAATTGTAGATTTTTATTTCTTGAAAACTAGTGATTAATTTAGTAAAATAAAGGAGAAGTTGAGTGTTAGTAGTCACACAAAATTTTGTGCATATTTAGGAAGTTAACTCTTGGCTAGTATAGCAAGCTTTTAAAAAACTTTTTTATATGGTGTAACATCGAAAACACACACGGCTTTCACGAATGCTAAGAGAGCCGTAACGACACCGTACATGTTATCGGTTTGTGGTTATCCTGTTGCGGTATTAAACCTAATGGATTATATCAATATGTTTGCTGGTTACAGTAAACCACAATAAGGTCGTCTTATTACGATGACGTATTGTTTTATTGAAATGACTTTAAGTTGTCATGGCAAGGTCTCAGATTTGCCCTGAGCCCTTACCATGAGTTTACGTCTTGTTAAGTTTACTATACTCGCTATCGTCTCTTTCTTCTTTCTTTCTTTAAGTTTTGGCCTTCACGTTAGTATTTAGCCATTAGTCAAGTAAAATTTGCATCAAATTTTATATCAATTTCAATAAGTTTTAATTAGTCATCAGTCGTAAGTCGTCAATAAGTCATGTCAGGCTCTTGGGTAAAGCGGTGGCCTTTTTACACAAGCTCATATAACGAGTTTTGGCGGCAACGAGAAAATATACGATACGCTAATTTCTTTATGATTATTTCATTTGTGCACTTTTACTGAACAAAATTGTACAAAATGCCACCAAAATTGACTAATTTCACTCAATATTAACACGAAATTCGATAATTATGAAAAAACTTCGACCATCTTTTCTCTCGATGGCGCCAAAACTCCTCGCTATCGTCTCTGTAAATTATTTGTATGAAAACTTTGAACAGCGCCTCTGTTGGTAAATAAGAGAAACACATTTTTAGACCAAAAGTGTCCTAGAGTTTGATACGCAGCTTACCGAACGTAATCTATACCAACTCATGATAAAGGCTCTGATTTAAAATAATGACGAGGAGAAAAGTCCTTTTGTCTACTTAGTTTTCGTGATTACTTTTCCCTCAATTAATTTGAACATGTCAATTTTTTATACATTGGAATAAACAAATTTATTGTTTTAGTTTGTTTGTGCGGTACAAAATTATAAATTAAATGCATTTTATACCAAACTTTTAAGAAATAACACCAATTTTTTTTAAAAGTATTTGGTAATTTTTTTTTTCAGTTCATCTCTCTTTTTATTAATTTGGAAAAGTGCTAGTGTTTTTGTTTAAAAAACATTTTCTTTCCGGTAATTTGCTTTTTATTTAAGTAAACGTTAATAGGATATCATGTAACATTAATGAATGATATATCAATTATTTACATTTTCGAAACTTAAGCAATGAGATTTAATGTATCGTATGAAGAAAAATATTGAGGTTGGAGAGAGTATGAATGAATTTTATAATATAAAATTAATTACCTATTTTATTTCTTATAATGTTATAGATAAAACTAATACATTAAAATGTAGTACAATACAACATGCCGTCATTGAAGTAGCTGATGTAAATTAAAACTTTAGATTGTCTTCTTCCGCATACTGTGCAAGACTCATAATAAATTCCTATTTAAAAAAAATATTTAAAAAATTGTGGCCTTAATTTTAATTCTTAAAAAAAATACCAAAGATTTATTTCTTCTTTAGATATGGTTTTTCAATAATAATAATATAACCCACAAAACTAAACTAATGTAATATTTATCTAAATAAGTTTGACTTATTTGGAATTTATTACCATAAAAATTTTTAACTTAGCGGGGTTCAGTTTAGTGGTTGACCGTCATTTTTAACCGATGACCGGTTCTCAATTCCACGGTATGTTTATTTTTACGTGTGTTGCCTCAAAGCTCTGCTGGGTGAATCAATATTGAGGATTTTGGTTTGAAATCAAAGGGGTTTTAGACGGTCGAAAACAATGGTTGTAAATACTGGTTAATAAAGTATGATAATTTTTATTTTTTATTTATAACTAAAACCGACTATTTAATCCAAATTTTAAAACATGGAAAAATAAGCATAAAAATAAGCAATAATGGCATTATTTACAGCTGTCTAGAACACTTTGTATGTCATTTAATTTGACATAATATTGAAATTGTCGTTTTTTCAACAGTTATACTATGTTAAAAGTATTTATATGGTGTTCGAAGATTTACACAAATTTTGCAATAATTATTAATTGTTAAAAAAAATCAAATTCTGTAACTATCGAGCCTTTAATGGTTTTTAATTGTTGACATTGTTAAATGTTAACAGAACTATCAAATTAATGCTCACTCCAGGCTTAGTATTTTAATTAATATTAATAAAGTTATATTACAAATTAGTTGATAGATGTTTATATTGATTGTTATTGTATTAAAAAAATGTTATTTTATGTACATTAGGTAAAGTGATATCACACATGCTTCACAGTTAAAAAAATGTTAATGTCAATTTCGCAAAAAAAGTATATGTAGTGATATCATTTCGCCTACATTATAATATACAGCATATTATAGAATATCGTACAGAGGCAATATTGCATGTCGTTTATCGATTTGTTCTTGAGGACAACATCTGGATCTGCTCAAACTTGAAATTTTTAGCTTATTATTTCTAGTAGCCCAAAGATCTAAATAACTTGCTGCACTTGCAATAGCTGCAGGGGCTTAAAAACACCATTAGCTTTGTTGTATTTATAACCATCATGATTAGTCTTCTTGTGTCCTCCTGAACTATGAAAATGCCTCTTTTTAACGCCCGCAACTTATATAACGTATAATACATACAAAGAAATATTTTAAAATACCTGCAAAATAGTTTTATTTTCTTCGTAAGCGTGATCTAATTGTAAAATTTAAGACGATTTTATAGTATATACTGCTATGATATTAAAGTAAGAGCTAAAATCTAGCTATTGCTGTTAGGCCTAGTGTATTTATTCCAGACAACTGTATCGGTGGCGTTTTTTTTGTCGCCTTTGAACACAGCGCCATCTAGTTTTTCTAAATATAACACTAAGGTCACCAGTCACATTACACAGATAACGAAACAAAATATCGAGACAACTATGTAATTATACATGGTATGATGCTTTCTGGAAAGTACGGCATGATTTTTTTCTGTCGTGACACTAAATATATTTGCGACGAATACATTGTAACGTTATATTTCCTTTAAACATTTTGTAGGCCACAACGCAGTTAATATATAGCCTTGGTAGAGAGATGAGTTTTTATTGTCTTAAGAACTCGAACATTCTATTATTGCGTTCAAAAATGTTATCTTTTTACTTAAGTCAAAAATACGTTATATTACAGTTAAATAAAAAAAAAAACTTCCTATAAATAACACGGCTGGCAAATTAAACATACTGAACTGTAAGGTCGTATAAATAAATTATTTTTCCGAAATTAATTTGCCCTATATCGAAGTAATTCGACTGAATAATCTAGATTTTATTATATACGTGATTCTCACTTAATTTAAAATCGATTTAGGGCGTCTAAAATGATTGTTATGTATATAAAAGAAAATTGTAAAAGTTATCGTTTATACTGCGAATACAATTTGGATAAGCGCCATCTGTTGTTTGATTTCGAACCAAAAATAAAAAGTGAGATTCTTAGAATAGTTACTAGAATTGAGTTTCGCCAGATTCAGCGTCCCATAGCTATGGCAGTTTAAAAATATTAAAGTAATTAGGTGGAAGTTTTTAGATCCATTTAAGAAGCATTGTAACATTTTACCGGAGTTGGTACCATTGCCTTATTTATTCTTGCTCCCATACTTTACTACTTCTCGCTCGTGTTACTGCATGTAAGTTTGGAGCGCTGATCAAATTTATGCAATAAGCTGAACATTTATGGCTATGCTTAGCTGTAGGATCAGGTTTAGGATCTTTACTGTCTGTAGACAACGTACTCTCTCACTAATTGAAAATTTTTCGAATGTCAAGAAAATACTTTTTATAGGAGTCTTATCTGCACAAAATACTTTTTGTTTTTCGCCTTTGTCTATTCTAAAAGATAATACTATACTAATAATATACTAATACGTAGAAAGCAAGAATTAATTATGCCCAAATTTGATCAGGCGATGTATAATTTGGCCGAATCATGATCGTGGTGAGGCGATGGGAAAGACAAAGTGGCGATAACAGGACAACAGATTCAGGACTTGACAAGTATGAATGCATTAGACGAACGATCCAGAAATCTAAAACCAGATTACACCAATACGGGTTTGACAAATTCCTAGATACATGGCTACAAAATGTCATAGTATTTTCCTTGTTACCGTTCTAGAGTCAACAGCTAGTTGACCCAATAAAGTTAAGGAAGTCTACATTCAGTGAATGGTTCGTTCTCATTAAAAATCCTTAGAAAATTTTATGTATGCCTTAGTCATTTGGTACTAATTAATTTTAATTGTGGGCAGGGGCCTACGTTTTACGTAAGACATAAAAACCGGATTTTCTAAATACACGTCACTCGTTGAACTCGTCACACTGGGGGGTCGTGATCTCCCAGGGCAGGTGTCTAGTTAATCAAACTGACGGTTACATTAGTTTTGAAGTCTTCCCTCTATCCTTAATGAATTCGGTTATCTGTTTCCCTGCAGGCGCACCGTAAGCAGGCGTGCAATACGTGTACTGCACGCGAAGGGCATGTCAAAGCATGGCGGTTGCCATGGCAAGGGGCAGTAAAAAGGGCGATTCGTCACGTAATATTCAAAGTCATTGGTGGTGATACTGCTGTGTACAAATTAAACTTATTTTAGATGCATGCTATCGTTTTCAAATGAAACAAAAACAAAACAGATGGAACATTTAAGACGTGTCAGATTAGTATGGACATGTCAAATTCTGATGTTGTCGGAAAACGTTGATTAATCGGAATATGTTAAACGCAGAAATGTCGTGAACGGACTAATCTGGCAGCACTAAAAGTGTTTTATCTCTTTCTATTACTTTCGTTTAAAGAAGACAGCAGTATCTAACTTCAAATTAGTTTAGTAAGTGCGCAACAAAATTACCACCATTCTAATAAAATTTATGTAATAAAAAGCCACCTCACCTACAGCTTAAGAATTCTGATTCGATCTTAACCTAGTCATCACTTCTTATTTGTATCCGTTAAAACTAACATGCTATATACTAAACGTCTACAACCAGTCACACAGCAGAAATCGCCCACGCCCACTTGGTGGCGCCCCACATTTGTAACAAGTATCCATACTTGGTGGCGCCCCACATTTGTAACAACTATCCATACTTGTAAAATTTATCAATTTTAAAGAAAGAAAATTCACCTCAGACAGGATTTGGACATGCACTTTTTCTGTTCTCGCTGACGAATGCTTTACAGATTTGAGTGAATTTTGAATATCTTCTTACCGATTATTGGTAATTACTACGCCGTTAAATATGTGTATTGTGTATGTAGTAAGAGAGAAATTTTAAAATTTCACCACATTGGTTTAAACCTTTGGCAAAATAAATGGTTAGAGCATCAATCAGCAAGAGAAAGGGTGCAGGTGCAAATCCAAGGTGACATTTTTCTTTGACGTCAAGAATTTGTTGAGTTTCTTGGAGGAGCTGCGTTGGCATGAGCATATCCAATGCAGGCCCTCGAAACAATATAGGCGACAAAGATTGATCAAGTTGAAGAGACTCGCCCACGAATGAAGAAGGAGGTGGTACCAAAGTCCAAACTCGAATTGCCGGTAATATACCTAATATACATACTTTTTACTATACTTATAATTATACATCTGTAGAAAAGAGAATTCTGTAAAAAATCAGCAGTCAGTCAGCATAATATATTTTTCGAATTTTTGTGTGTATTCTGAAAACGATTCACGCCAAATCTACTGAACCGTTCGTAATGAAATTTGGTAGGTAAGGTACCTACTTTATGTTGGAAGGAAGGTTATATGCTACATTTTATCCGGCTCACTACAGGCCCGTTGGAAAGCGATAAAAATTTAAATTGGGCTGTAATTCATAAATGCAACATACGATTTCATATTTTATTATGTAGCATGTGTTTTACAGATTTACAAATTTTAGCAACTTATATACTTACATTACCCCTGATGAATATAACATATATTTAAATTCATTTAAATGAATACCCATTCGAAGCCGGGACGGGTCACTAGTATAAATTTAAAAGCAAACAATTTAAATAAGTGCAAAAGTCATGCCTCCAAATCCCAGTTCAAGTTAACTTTATCAGATTAATTTAAAATGGGCTTAATGGAAATGACGTTTCTACAAAAAATTACTTGTGTGCATTATTTTTTTAATGTTAAATGTTAATAATTTAATAAATAAAAACCGAAATAGCATTTTTTACTACTAATAAATCAAATTTCATGCCCTTTTTTAGTGCTTTTGCAAAAAAGTAATCCTTTTTATTAAGCTTATGTTTGACTTCGGGTCGTTACCTATTTGCTTGCAAAATTTCATAGAAATTTGTCAAACAGTTTAGCTTTGAAATAGTAACAAGACAGACTTTCGCATTTATAACTAGAATGATTACCAATTTTTATTTCTTTTGTAATGCACCTAGTCAAAACTATGGTAGCTACGTAGGTAGGTACCTAGATACCTAAGCAAGTAACAATTTTTGAAAAAAAAAATTATTCATTCTAAAAAAATTGGTAATCATTCTAGTTATAAATGCGAAAGTCTGTCTTGTTACTATTTCAAAGCTAAACTGTTTGACAAATTTCTATGAAATTTTGCAAGCAAATAGGTAACGACCCGAAGTCAAACATAAGCTTAATAAAAAGGATTACTTTTTTGCAAAAGCACTAAAAAAGGGCATGAAATTTGATTTATTAGTAGTAAAAAATGCTATTTCGGTTTTTATTTATAACACAGAAACTACCTACTTATTTAAAATTAAAGTTCAATAAATCGCAGCTTGAAATGTAACAAAAATATCTATTTATTAAGAATAACATTACATATTATTATCAAAATTTGAATAAACTATGCTATTATCCATAAACCTCAAAGGTATTTTGCTGAGTAGACAAAATATACAAAACTAGCCAACCCGACGAACTTTGTATCGCTTGACCTTGACAGCTACTAACAGTTTGTATGGATTGAAGCATTGTTTTTTTCCTTGCTATTTTCCCGGTTTTTCTTTTCATAAAAACCTTCTCCTGCCAATGTAACCAACACAACAAAAAATAATTAGCAATAGGTATTGTTCCATCCGTTAAGGCGTGATGACCACGCGAAATGGGGATTCATTTTTAATGTGTATAGATTTGTGACTAATATTTTTATCTCTGATCTTAATCTGTATTTTTGAAACTTTTGGTTTGTAAAAGCCCTTTTTCTATTTAAAGTATATTATGTAAAAAAATAGATAACGCAATAAAAAAATACAAAAATTTTCTGTTTTGGAAATAGATTTTTTCAAAATTTATGTAACTTTTAAAAATATTCGAAAACCAAATAATTTTGAAAATTTCTGATTTCCAAAATAGCTAACTTCTTCAAGTCGTCGCTAGGTAGTTACAAACAAAAACGTTGGCTAGGTTCCATGTGAAAATTACCACATTATTTGTCTGATAATTCGAGTATTATTTGTATGATAATGGTTGCTAATATCTATTTATTTTGTTTTAGTCTGTATTATTCGTAATAAAACCCACAAAAAAAAAAATTAACATCTATGATGAAACTAGTGTTTGAGGCACTTAAAATAAGGAGATCAAAAATTTAATTTTTTAAAGATATTAAAACTTTAAAAATCCGTAATGTAGAGAAACGCTCGAACGTATTGGTCTTCTTAGATATAAATACATATGTTTACGCCAAGTCCCCGTGAATGGTAGGCAGAGATTATCGATTGCCAAATAAGAGAAGTTCGCCGGTTTAGCTAGAATTGAATAAAAAGTTACTGAATAAATAGGTATCATGTAAAACGTCATATTAGATTTGGAGCTCGCTCTGACTAAACCCCGAGTATATGACCCCCCTGACGCGAAGACTGGATCCGCCTTTGCTCTGAGAATCGGCTACTATCTATTTTTCATACCCCTAAGTGATAAGGGTGACTCACACAATTTTATTTACTAAAATATTTTTTTTTTAAAATAGAACGACGTCTGCCGGGTCAGCTAGTATTCTTTAAAAATGAGTAGTTAAGTAGTTACTCTATCTCAGATGTAAATATCATCCAGACTCATTGGGCTATTTTGGCTTTGGGTTTAGGCAGGGCAAAAATGCATAATCTCGTACTGTTATTATGTGTCTGTCTATGACATCATAACTTTTGAACGGATGG